>CM035806.1:146569419-146590511 GCA_020466095.1 Chlorops oryzae
GGAAGTCTGTGACTGTCTGGGGTAAAAATAATTTCCTCTAAAGACGAGCAATTCATTTTTCATGGAAAATAGTGGATATCGAGACTATCCCCCGCTGTTAGTCCATTAACTCCCGCTGTCCAACAAGAAGGACACTAAGTTTTTGATTTTTTTTTTCTAAACGATTTTTTTGAAATTGTGAAGGTTGAAAGCGTTTTATTGATAAACGATTCTTTTAAGTAGAGCAAATATGGTTTACTGTTGAAATTTTGAGAAATTTGGAAACACAAAATCTTCAGTAAAATGTTGAGATTCCGTTTCCATTAACTCATTTACAGCCGTTGTACCTTCAGATGTACAAAGAGAGTAACATCATCATAAAAAAGACTTTCGTATGGTTACAAAAAAATAAATTTTAGAAATACTTGTCGGCCTCTGTGGCGAAGTTGGTTGAGATGCCAACTTACGATGCGAGACGCTCTGGGTTCAACTCCCAGCTTGGGTGTAAGGTTTCTGTTCTTCTTTGTTTTCCCCATTATTCGTGGTATCAAAACGGGCCCATGTGAGGCCTAAGTGTTTCAGTTACACTAACGTAACAACCATACAATGCCCTCAATAGTTCCATTTCAAAAAAGGTACAAAAATTAATGGCGGATTACCCGTTTTTTTTTTTTTTTGAGTTTTTATACGATTTTGACAAGTTTTTATGGAATTATGTCTTGGCATTAAACGCTTTTCAAAACGGCGACACCTTAAATATGAAGTCAGTATTTTGGATTAAAAAACAATTTTTTTCTTACAAAACTTTTCAATTTTTTTTTCTTGGTTGGAAGGCAATGGGTTAAAATACTACAGCCTCAGCAGAGCCACAAATATCGATTCTTAGTTTCTAATCACTAATCGACATTAAATCGTTACCATTGTTTCTCCTTCGAACCGAGATTTCAGTGAATTTCTTAAAGCCCAGACTTTTTGCAAGCTTGAAGACGCCAATTCGGTTCATTCCTGATTTTCATGTGGTTGCGGTAATTACTTTTTTTTTATACCCGACACACTCTGTGTCGAGGGTATATTGCGTTTGTGTGGTTGTGTGTAACACCCAGAACCAGTCGAGATAGACCATACAAAATATATATATAGAAATGATCAGCGTCACCAGGAGATTCGATTTAGACATGTCCGTCTGTCTGTCTGTCCGTCTGTCTGTCTGTCCGTCTGTTTGTATACAGTTTTCTTATCGAAGGAGTTGAGCTATCTTGACGAAATTTGGTATGCGTGCTCACGGGGACATGAGTAAGAACAAGTTCGAGAATGGACCCGATCGGACCATTTTTAGGGGTACCTCCAGTACTAGGGTCTGTTACGAAAACAACAAAACTGCCCCAAAATCGGACTTTTTCGAAAAATTTTAAATGAAACTTAGGATTTGAGCGTATATTTAAGCTTCCGATTAGAATTAAAAAAAATTGGAAAAGTGGGCGTGACAAATGGGGCGGTTTTCATGAAGAAATTTAACAAAAGTCGGTATATGGGGCCCCTAATGGCCTTAAATAACTCTTGATATTAAAAATTATTTGAAGATGTTAGTCTGTGTCGGGTATTTTATTGTCAGGCTCGCCTGACTATAACACCCTTACTTGTTTTTTTTTTTTTTTGTAGAAATTTCTTTTTAATTAAGCTGAAACGTTTGCACTTGGATATTTCGCAAATGACCAGCAAGAAGTCTGAGAAGTAAAAGAACAATGGCCCGATATGTTGCAATGGTTCCCCCTTCAATGTTATTCGCTGCCGTTTGGTTCCATTCGATCCTGCATTCGGTTCCATTCCGTGGCATTCCGTTGCATTCCATTCCGACCGTTTAAGAGTAAATATCACTGCGCGCTTCGAATGACTTTTCATTCCGTAATGATTTATACAAAAAAATCGTGATGCAGAGCAATAAGAGTTCAAGTGTACTGCATGGAATTATTTTCTTGCCGTACCTACTCCATTTCCTCATATTTGCTCAGTTTATCGCTCTCTCTCTTATCAGCAGCAATGAACTGCGAAGCGAAAGTGCATTAATCATTTCAAGAGTCACGTTGCAGATTTTTCTTATTGCTGTTGTTGTCCTTTTGCTAGTGTCGTTGCTGTTTTTGTTGTCGTTGTTGTTGTTGTTTTTGCTTGCTGGCTTTTGTTGAAATCCTTTTTGAATAGGATCCGTTGGCGCTGTTAATGCGCCATCATCATTGGCTGATGTTAGAGCTACCCGAAGAGAGAGAATTCTTTAGCACATCCGCATATCATTTTGATAAATGAATTTTCAACAGCTTAACTAAAGCTTCAGCACCGCAGAGATTTGATTTATTTGAATTTATGAATTTCACACCATTGAAGGAAGGTACCTACAACATAAATAGCTACATAAATACCATAAAAAATAAAACGAAATTCACTTGAAGTTGATTGAATGGAAAATTCTTATATCGCAATAGGAGTATAGGAGTTTTTTTTTAAAGGATTTCCTTTTAAAGGATGAAAAAAAGTTGTATAAATTTTCGCAAAAAAAAAAATCAAAATGCGATGAATCCCAAACGATGGACTGAGTTTCGCTGTGGTAAGGATGGAAAAATGCTACTCTTTTAAGGGGACCTTCTGGTCTAGAATTTTTTGAAAATCAATAAAACTTTTTTTTTCTATATACCTACTTTGGAAGAATAGACTTCTAAGAATATGCTGGCAAAGTTACGTGAAGATATTGACAATATTTTCTTTTCCACAGCCATTTTAGTAGGTGGAGACAGCAGGCAGCAAAGCAACTTTGAACGCGTTTATCTCAAAATGACTTTTTTTGACCTGGCGTACATGAAAACAAAAAATCCATCGAACCGATTCGTCTGAAATTTTTATATGTTATTGACAACATCAATGGCTATCGGGCGAGCTACAACCGAAATTTTATTTCAAAAATTTCATATTTTTTCATTAAAAAAATTGTCAAAAAAAAGGGCGTTTTTGGATGTGTTAAATTAAAAATTGCACCATTTTGTCAATTTTTTTTTGTTGGTTTTTTTTTGTTGTAGTTCACCCGATAGCCGCATTCATTCTGATTAAAAATAAATTTTTTTTTTTTTTTTCGGATAACCCGAACTTACGAAATCGTGTACGCCACGGAGATACTTTTTAAAAAAAGCATCTATTTCGCCGCCATTTTTAAAATAGGAAAAAAACAAAAAAAATACAACAAAATTTTTTTCGGATTGTCAATAAATAAAACAATAATCCTGCTAACCTAGAAACCCGTTTTTTAATTGGCTTAATACCAAAAAAAATAAAAAAATCATGAAAATACCCTTAATTTTCGTGCTCTAGACCAGAAGGTTCCCTTAAGAGTTTCAATTGAGGTAGTAATTTCGGAAGGATGACGAAAATACCTCTTAAGAGTAGTGTTGAAACAAAATGAGTAAATACTACTTGATATCGAATACTTTTAGTCGATACTGAGTATATTTTGTACTCAATACTTACCACCAAGTATTTTCGCGGTATCGATACTTTAATGTCAGTATTTACTCATAATATTTTTCCTTGTATTAGTGCTGCAATTTTAAGGGGTTTTTCCCTTTTCGAGGGACTTTTTCGATTTCATTTTGAAATGGATTTTTTGTAAGCATTTTCTTAGGAAAGGAAAGGGATTTTTATAAATTATCTAAAGGTTAAAAAACCTGCGCCAAATTATTGGCGACACTGACAAGAAACAATAATTCAAACTCCCACTCTAAAAACCTCTTTTCCCATCCTAGAAAAATCAGTAGTAGGTACTTCAAATTTACTATACCAACAGGTATATCATATAATTATATATTAGGTGTAGTAAAAAGAAATCCATTATTTTTCCAATAGATGGCGTTATTTATCTGCATCTCGCGTTGTATAAGTCCGATCGTGCTTTTTTGACACTTTTTCGATTGATTGATTCAGTTTTGTTTGAGAGCTTGTCAAAGATGGACATCAGCAAAGAGAAAATTCGCTACATTTTACAGTTTTTCTTCGATAAGGGAGAAAACGCAAGCCAGGCGGCTGAAAATGTGAATAGCGTTTATGGACCTGATACTGTAACAGCCAATCATGCGCAATTTTGGTTTCGTCGATTCCGTTCCGGTAACTTCGATGTCAAGGATGCACTACGCACTGGAAGGCCAATTGTCGAAAATGTCGATAAAATCATGGAAATTATCGAGTCCGACCGTCATGTTAGCACTGTTTCGATTGCAAAAGAGCTAAAGATTGCACAAAAAACCGTTTGGAACCATTTGAATAAGGCTGGATACACAAATAAGCTCGATGTATGGGTGCCACACGAGTTAACGCAAAAAAACCTCATAGACCGAATTTCCATCTGCGAATCGCTGCTGAACCGCAACAAAATCGACCCATTTCTGAAGCGGTTGGTGACTGGTGATGAAAAGTGGGTCACTTACGACAACGTCAAGCGAAAACGGTCGTGGTCGAAACACGGTGAACCGGCGGAAACGGTGGCCAAGCCAGGATTGACGGCCAGGAAGGTTTTGCTGTGTGTTTGGTGGGATGGGCAGGGAATTATCTACTATGAGCTGCTCCCATACAGCAAAACTCTTAACTCGGAACTCTACTGTCAACAATTGGACCGTCTGAAGGAAGCAATCGCCCATAAGCGGCCAGCTTTGGCCAAAAGGAGAGGAATTGTGTTCCATCAGGACAACGCCAGGCCACACACATCGATAGTGACTCGCCAGAAGCTCCGGGAGTTTGGTTGGGAGGTTCTTCTGCATCCACCTTATAGTCCGGACCTGGCACCAAGTGATTACCATCTGTTCCTGTCCATGGCGAACAATTTTGCTGGTGAAACATTCGCTTCAAGAGAGGCTTCTGAAATTCGACTGTCTCAATTTTTTGCTAATAGGAACGAGGGCTTCTATGAGAGAGGCATAATGAAATTACCTTTAAAATGGCAACAAGTTATCGAACAAAACGGCGCATACTTGACCTAAATCGGGTCATTCTAACTATCTTAAATAAAGCCCTCAATTTAATGCAAAAATAATGGATTTCTTTTTACTACACCTAATATTAAAATCTGACCACCCTAGAAAAATCCTTAGCTACGCCCATGGTTATGATGTGTTAATACCAAGAATCATAAAAATTTGTTCAATCTTGAGCGAGTACTACCTAGTATCGATACTTTTTGTTCGGTATTTTAGTGGTATCGATACTTGATCTCGATACATTAAATTAGTTCTGGTATCGATACTTTCATGGTATCGTTTCAACACTAAGGAGGTGAATCAAAAAGGAATAAACACTTTAGAGAAATTTTTTTTTTTAATTTTTTTTTTTGTTTCCAAAATTGATCTTTATTGATCAATGTAGTATCCTTCCTTCCAATGAAGCCAGCGTTTTTCCGGCTTCGCTATACCGTGAACGATGTAGAACGATGTCTCTTGATCTCCAAAGTAGGGCTCAGTTGCAGCGATGCAATTCTTTTTCCCTTGCAACATTTTTCAAGGTCTGCAGACAGTCGGTGAAGCGCAAAATCCAACATTGCGAGAGCCCGATGCGAGAGTGCGCGACGTCACGAAAATGTTTTGCGTGACGCATTTCAAACTCCAATGAGAGTTTTGTGTCACGCAGATGATAGCAAAATTTCGCTTCTAGTAATGCAATATTTGAACCGAGTACCAATCTAACGAGTACCGAGTACTCATAAAAATTATACGCTATCACTTGAGTTAAAATTTTAATTCAAAATTTTCAAAAAATTTTCAAAAATTTTCAAAAAATTTTCAAAATGAACCGAAGCTCGCGAAATATTTTAAAAGCTCTTTTTCACGGAACAGTGAACATTTTTTGTTTTATTAGTTTAAACGAGTACCCAATAGCGAGTACTCTAAAAATATGTGTTAAATTAAAAATTGCACCATTTTGTCAATTTTTTTTTGTTGGTTTTTTTTTGTTGTAGTTCACCCGATAGCCGCATTCATTCTGATTAAAAATAAATTTTTTTTTTTTTTTTTCGGATAACCCGAACTTACGAAATCGTGTACGCCACGGAGATACTTTTTAAAAAAGCATCTATTTCGCCGCCATTTTTAAAATAGGAAAAAAAACAAAAAAAATACAACAAAATTTTTTTCGGATTGTCAATAAATAAAACAATAATCCTGCTAACCTAGAAACCCGTTTTTTAATTGGCTTAATACCAAAAAAAATAAAAAAATCATGAAAATACCCTTAATTTTCGTGCTCTAGACCAGAAGGTTCCCTTAAGAGTTTCAATTGAGGTAGTAATTTCGGAAGGATGACGAAAATACCTCTTAAGAGTAGTGTTGAAACAAAATGAGTAAATACTACTTGATATCGAATACTTTTAGTCGATACTGAGTATATTTTGTACTCAATACTTACCACCAAGTATTTTCGCGGTATCGATACTTTAATGTCAGTATTTACTCATAATATTTTTCCTTGTATTAGTGCTGCAATTTTAAGGGGTTTTTCCCTTTTCGAGGGACTTTTTCGATTTCATTTTGAAATGGATTTTTTGTAAGCATTTTCTTAGGAAAGGAAAGGGATTTTTATAAATTATCTAAAGGTTAAAAAACCTGCGCCAAATTATTGGCGACACTGACAAGAAACAATAATTCAAACTCCCACTCTAAAAACCTCTTTTCCCATCCTAGAAAAATCAGTAGTAGGTACTTCAAATTTACTATACCAACAGGTATATCATATAATTATATATTAGGTGTAGTAAAAAGAAATCCATTATTTTTCCAATAGATGGCGTTATTTATCTGCATCTCGCGTTGTATAAGTCCGATCGTGCTTTTTTGACACTTTTTCGATTGATTGATTCAGTTTTGTTTGAGAGCTTGGCAAAGAGAAAATTCGCTACATTTTACAGTTTTTCTTCGATAAGGGAGAAAACGCAAGCCAGGCGGCTGAAAATGTGAATAGCGTTTATGGACCTGATACTGTAACAGCCAATCATGCGCAATTTTGGTTTCGTCGATTCCGTTCCGGTAACTTCGATGTCAAGGATGCACTACGCACTGGAAGGCCAATTGTCGAAAATGTCGATAAAATCATGGAAATTATCGAGTCCGACCGTCATGTTAGCACTGTTTCGATTGCAAAAGAGCTAAAGATTGCACAAAAAACCGTTTGGAACCATTTGAATAAGGCTGGATACACAAATAAGCTCGATGTATGGGTGCCACACGAGTTAACGCAAAAAAACCTCATAGACCGAATTTCCATCTGCGAATCGCTGCTGAACCGCAACAAAATCGACCCATTTCTGAAGCGGTTGGTGACTGGTGATGAAAAGTGGGTCACTTACGACAACGTCAAGCGAAAACGGTCGTGGTCGAAACACGGTGAACCGGCGGAAACGGTGGCCAAGCCAGGATTGACGGCCAGGAAGGTTTTGCTGTGTGTTTGGTGGGATGGGCAGGGAATTATCTACTATGAGCTGCTCCCATACAGCAAAACTCTTAACTCGGAACTCTACTGTCAACAATTGGACCGTCTGAAGGAAGCAATCGCCCATAAGCGGCCAGCTTTGGCCAAAAGGAGAGGAATTGTGTTCCATCAGGACAACGCCAGGCCACACACATCGATAGTGACTCGCCAGAAGCTCCGGGAGTTTGGTTGGGAGGTTCTTCTGCATCCACCTTATAGTCCGGACCTGGCACCAAGTGATTACCATCTGTTCCTGTCCATGGCGAACAATTTTGCTGGTGAAACATTCGCTTCAAGAGAGGCTTCTGAAATTCGACTGTCTCAATTTTTTGCTAATAGGAACGAGGGCTTCTATGAGAGAGGCATAATGAAATTACCTTTAAAATGGCAACAAGTTATCGAACAAAACGGCGCATACTTGACCTAAATCGGGTCATTCTAACTATCTTAAATAAAGCCCTCAATTTAATGCAAAAATAATGGATTTCTTTTTACTACACCTAATATTAAAATCTGACCACCCTAGAAAAATCCTTAGCTACGCCCATGGTTATGATGTGTTAATACCAAGAATCATAAAAATTTGTTCAATCTTGAGCGAGTACTACCTAGTATCGATACTTTTTGTTCGGTATTTTAGTGGTATCGATACTTGATCTCGATACATTAAATTAGTTCTGGTATCGATACTTTCATGGTATCGTTTCAACACTAAGGAGGTGAATCAAAAAGGAATAAACACTTTAGAGAAATTTTTTTTTTTAATTTTTTTTTTTGTTTCCAAAATTGATCTTTATTGATCAATGTAGTATCCTTCCTTCCAATGAAGCCAGCGTTTTTCCGGCTTCGCTATACCGTGAACGATGTAGAACGATGTCTCTTGATCTCCAAAGTAGGGCTCAGTTGCAGCGATGCAATTCTTTTTCCCTTGCAACATTTTTCAAGGTCTGCAGACAGTCGGTGAAGCGCAAAATCCAACATTGCGAGAGCCCGATGCAAGAGTGCGCGACGTCACGAAAATGTTTTGCGTGACGCATTTCAAACTCCAATGAGAGTTTTGTGTCACGCAGATGATAGCAAAATTTCGCTTCTAGTAATGCAATATTTGAACCGAGTACCAATCTAACGAGTACCGAGTACTCATAAAAATTATACGCTATCACTTGAGTTAAAATTTTAATTCAAAATTTTCAAAAAATTTTCAAAAATTTTCAAAAAATTTTCAAAATGAACCGAAGCTCGCGAAATATTTTAAAAGCTCTTTTTCACGGAACAGTGAACATTTTTTGTTTTATTAGTTTAAACGAGTACCCAATAGCGAGTACTCTAAAAATAGCTACATCATTAATCTGTCAAATTGCCTCGCAACGAGAAATATTCAATTTTTCAAAATTTTCTCGCTACGAGGTCTCGCAGTGAGATACATTGGAGCTTGAACCATATGATTGAATGTATTGAAATTTGTGTGCGTCTCGTCTCGCGCCCTCGCATCGGGCTCTCGCAGTGTTGGATTTTGGGCTTGATTTCTTCCTGTTTTCAACCATAAAAGAATTTTCCAGGAGGTCAAAATTTCCTACGTTAAAAAAATGTCTACAGGATTATCGACTCATTAGGTGAAAATTTCTAAAGGCGGATTACGCTTAAAATAAATTTCCATCGATTCGAAAAAAATCAGCATTTTCTTTTTTCCAACAAACTTTTCATATATTTATGTAGCCCTCGTAATGAATGGCTTTTAAGAATGGTTCAACATTTGCCCATTAAAGCTTTTCAACGAATTTAACTGGCGCTGTTTTGAAGCTTTTGAGATTCATTTCCTCTAAGCAAAATATGAAGGCCAATAATTCGGCATCCGAATTTTTTCGGAGTAACTTTTATTTCACTGTGATAAATAAAGGAAAAAATTTTTTCAATTCAAGAAATGATATGGCTACAGTGAGAGTATGTTATTCTTCCAATAATAAAATACCCCTGCCTTTAATAGGCACCTACTTCCTATTACACACATAAGCAGCCATTTTACTGTGCAATTCTATTTTTCATCCTAGCCTCTTGCCATGAGATTTCAAGTAATACGCGAACTCCTACTGATGATAAAGATTTAAGTGTCCACATTTTGAACTATGAATTTTATTTATAATATTTCTCCCGGCAGCTTTCGAGCAACGAAACATCTCCATGATCCGATCCGATCGGTTCTTTATTGCAGCCGTCGTAGCTACCTTTGAACGGGAGCCTTCCAAATAACAAGACATAACATGACTTTATACTGTTCAATTGTTATAATCGCCTGTGAAATTCGTCGCCATCATGCCGGCATCGCTTTTTGAGATGTCATATGAATGTTTTTATCATCTGTGATATTTTTTTTTTCTTTTCTCTCTTTTGCTTTCATAGCCAAATTGGATGCACTTCCGTCTCAGCGAGCACAATTCTTTATACAAAGGGCGATATGGAAGGCATTTTATAGCGTAAAGTCACAATTTCCTTTTCGCTTTACTTTAATGCTCGTACAGTGAACGAAAGGAATTGCAGCAAAAGCCAAGGACAGCAAAGGAGCAGACGCAATGGCGTGTTCCTGCTGACCCAATTGGCAAGTTAGATAGGCGACTTGTGCGGACAAAAAGAAACGAAACGAAACGATGAATTTGACAAATAATAACTGAGTGGGCCAGAAACTGCCCACTCCGGGCGTAATATATTTATTTTCATTCAATAAATTACAGCATCGGGACGTTAAATTCTTAAAACTTTTGCTGCACTCCATCTTAATCCATTATCGGGTGAATGATTCATAAATACGAACAACAGTAAGGGTCCTTAAATAAGCTGAAATTTCAAATTTATTCTAAATTTCTCAAAAAAATGTATGTAGATCTTAAGGGGACCTTCTGGTCTAGAGCCCGAAAATTAAAACTAAATTAATATATAAATAAAAATAAAAATAAAATTAAGGGTAGTTTCATGATTTTTTTTTGGTATTAAGCCAAATAAAAAAAGAAGTTTCTAAGATTGCAGGATTATTGTTTTATTTATTGACAATCCGAAAAAAATTTTGTTGTATTTTTTTTGTTTTTTTTCCTATTTTAAAAATGGCGGCGAAATAGACGCTTTTTTAAAAAGTACCTCCGTGGCGTACACGATTTCGTCAGTTCGGGTTATCCGAAAAAAAAAAAAATTTATTATTAATCAGAATGAATGCGGCTATCGGATGAACTACAACAAAAAAAAAAAAACCAAAAAAAAAATTGACAAAATGGCGCAATTTTTAATTTAACACATCCAAAAACGCCCTTTTTTTGACAATTTTTTTAATGAAAAAATATGAAGTTTTTGAAATAAAATTTCGGTTGTAGCTCACCCGATAGCCATTGATGTTGTCAATAACATATAAAAATTTCAGACGAATCGGTTCAATGGATTTTTTGTTTTCATGTACGCCAGGTCAAAAAAAGTCGTTTTGAGATAAACGCGTTCAAAGTTGCTTTGCTGCCTGCTGTCTCCACCTACTAAAACGGCTGTAGCACAGAAAATAATGTCAATATCTTCACGAAACTTTGCCAGCATATTCTTAGAAGTCTATTCTTTCGAAATATATAAAAAAAAAAATCGATTTTCAAAAAATTCCTGACCACAAGGTCCCCTTAAAGCCAGTCTTTGGTCTTACCTATGAGGCACTCCGGTACTAAAGTCACCGTTGAATATGAAATCGTTCAATTTCTTTTTTTTGAATTCGTTTTTATTCATGACTTCCAATATCAGCATTACGAGTTTTGTATTCAAATATCTCAACTCCTTCGGTAAAAGAATTGTGTTCGTACAGACTTTCCTGTACATTGCATCTTATGTACACTGAGCGAAATTTACCATGATTTTGTTAAAAGGGCGCATTGTTATTCACAGTTCTTTTTGATTTTCGAGCAGAACGAAAATTTCAAAAGAAAAATGGTTGAGTCCACAACATTTTTGGTTGATTTGAAAGGAAATATTTTTAATTACATTTCTTTGCGTTCGGTATAATTCTCATTTGGTTTATAAAATTGGACATATAAGATATTTATTCATCTTAGAACTTTTTAAGCATTGCGAAAGCAATCACGAAAACGAAGTGACTAAATCGGATGAGGTCCATCCGATGGCTATTTTTGGGGTTATGTTCAGCAGAGGGCTCTGTGGCCATTTGCTTTGAACGTTAATTAAATTTGTTTTGACATTTCTTCTTTCATAGGTAACTATTTCAGAAAATTTTTTTTTATTTTAAAAATAATGTCATTTCAAGCCCAAAATCCAATATTGCGAGAGCCCGATGCGAGAGTGCGTGAAGTCACGAAAATGTTTTGCGTGACGCATTTCAATCTCCAATGAGAATTTTGCGTCACGCAGATGAAAGCATAACTTCGCTTCTAGTAATGCAATATTTGAACTAAGTACCAATCTAACGAGTACCGAGTACTCATAAAAATTATTAAATTTTAATTCAAAATTTTGAAAAACTTTCAAAAAATTTTCAAAATGAACCGAAGCTCGCGAAATATTTTAAAAGTTCTTTTTCACGGAACAGTGAACAGTTTTTGTTTTATTAGTTTAAACGAGTACCCAATAGCGAGTACTCAAAATAATAGCTACATCATTAACCTGTCAAAATTGCCTCGCAACGAGAAAAATTCAATTTTTCAAAATTTTCTCGCTACGAGGTCTCGCAGTGCGATACATTGGAGCTTGAACCATATGTTTGAATGTATTGAAATTTGTGTGCGTCTCGTCTCGCGCCCTCGCGTCTCGCAATGCTGGATTTTGGGCTTCAATTATGTCCGTGGTTGGTTCAACAATTTAAATTTAAATCCATTTTTGAAAATTATCGTGTCAATTCAACCTGAAATATGGTTGATTCAAAAAGGAAAATCATTATTTTTTCCAAATAGAAAAATTGTTAAAATAAAATTATTCCTTGTTGAAGCCATTTGTTTGTTTTTCCTTTTGATTTAATCAGTTTTCTGGCTGATTTTTTTCTCTGTGTACTTGTTATTACGATATTGATCATGAATACACAAACCCACTATATCAGTATCGGCCAGAAATTCGAAAGATTTTTATTCATCTAAACGAAAAAATATTAAGGGGGATTCATTCAGCTTTGTAAATTGCCCTTGGAAGATTTTCCGATCGCAGATTTTCCAATTTTGAGGGAGCATTAACGTTTTCTTTTGTTGAAAACTAATCTTAATTGGATTTTAAAATACATAAATTTTTTCCTGTTTTATAATTTAAATTATTTTTTTGTGGTTTTTTTTTCGATATGTTATCCTTTACGGAACATCAATGGGCTACCTTAATCAGTTCCAGGACACCTAAGAACCATCGAGCCTAAGAACAATTCGTCACACTTCGATACAAGTTTTTCCATCCAAAATTTTTCATACAAATTTTGACAGTTCATTTCTCGTTTTAAAAATGGTTCGATTTTGTAAAATTTACAAACCTGAATGAATCCCATTATTATTCTTTTTTTATCCTTTAAGCAAATAGAAGCGAATAGAATAGTAAAGCAGAAGGAGAAAGAAAAAAAGACCAACAAATTGAGGACAAAAACGAGACTCTCACTAATTACAAGCTACAAAATTTATGATTTCCCCTTATTTGGCCTTTGTAAATTTGCCAAAAATCCGACAGCAAGCACAAAAAGGATCTCGACAGTCAGCAATAATCAGGAGCAATGAACAAGTATTTTTTTTTTTCTTTTTTTTGTATTTCTCCCTCGGCCCATGTTGGTTTATTAGTTTGGATGGCATATCGAGTGGAAAAATTGCAGCATAGCTTCAGACACTTATGAGCGAGCATGCATGCATACTCATGCATGTCTACACACGCACACATGCATATGTATGTATTAGGAATGCCGGATCTGATCCTTTTAGAAGGCATATTAAATTATTTGCTTACAGAATTTTGCCAACTTGCGCGCCTTGAAAATAAACTACTCGCCTTAATTGAGACAATATTGGGTAGAAAAAAAAAAAAAAAATAGTAATAATAAAAAAGCAAAATGTGTGTGCTCGGTATGTTGGACACCTCCCCTCTGACCAATTGTCTTATCAACCGACCATCGAACGACCAGGAATGTGCTAAGCATTATGAGACACAAATTAACTTAAATTGCCGTAAGCAAAAGACGACGTGCTGCAAGTTGAGAAGCCAAATGTAAGCAAATTACTTGACCCCCCCCCCCCCCCCCCCCCATGGCCAATGCCTAAATGTCCTGTTCACAGCGCGGAAATTGATGGGTCATTTTGAGTGCAAATTAAGTGCGCCATCTTCGCTGCAGGACATTGAAATCATTCGAGAAATTCATTGTATATCAAATGGTTTAGTACGCTCGCTCACATTTTGAATGCTAAGACTGCTTTGTGAGACAGAATTAATCAAAGATAATTGAACGAGTCCATAAAAAATTTGAACGAGTACCTACAGGACTGTAACATACTCATATACATATACATATGCAAATAATATAATAAGAGCCATTCATTCGTTCATTCGTTCATATAATATGTCTATTGTTAATTGTCCATCCTTGGCTTGCTTCTAATTATGAATAAGAAAAATTGTCACTTACAATCGATGAGATGGACATTGGAAATTTTTATTTGTTTTTTTTTTTTTTGACAAATAAGGATAACCACCTTAGATTTAAATTTGAATGAAGTTGTCATTTGCTACAAATAAAAACCCTAAGTATTCGGAAAACACTTATGTCTATGCCTCGGAATTTGAATATGTAAAAAAATGAAAAAAAAAAATTCAAAAAAATATTCAAAAAAATTCAAAAAAAGAATGCAAAAAATTCAAAATATTCAAAAAAAAATTCAAACAAAAATACAAAAAATTCAAAATGTTCAAAAAATTCACAGTCAAAAATTCCAAATCAAGCCCAAAATCCAACATTGCGAGAGCCCGAGACGAGACGCACACAAATTTCAATACATTCAATCATATGGCTCAAGCTCCAATGTATCGCACTGCGAGACCTCGTAGCGAAAAAATTTTGAACATTTGAATATTTCTCGTTGCGAGGCAATTTGACAGGTTAATGATGTAGCTATTTTTTGAGTCCTCGCTATTGGGTACTCGTTTAAACTAATAAAACAAAACCTGTTCACTGTTCAGTGAAAAAGAGCTTTTAGAATATTTCGCGAGCTTTGGTTCATTTTGAAAATTTTTGAAAATTTTTAATTAAAATTTCAACTCAAATGATAGCGTATAATTTTAATGAGTATTCGGTCTCGTTAGATTGGTAATCGGTACTCGTTAGATTGGTACTCGGTTCAAATATTGCATTACTAGAAGCGAAGTTATGCTATCATCTGCGTGACGCAAAACTCTCATTGGAGATTGAAATGCGTCACGCAAAACATTTTCGTGACGTCGCGCACTCTCGCATCGGGCTCTCGCAATATTGGATTTTGGGCTTTAGTTCGATTTAGTATGCCTATTAAAATTTTGAATTGTCAAATTAACAAAAAAAGCCTGCTGCAGTGAATGAAATATTCAAAAAGCACAGTTAAATGCAAAAAAAAATCAAAAAAAAATTCAAAATATTCAAAATCCGAGCTCCACTCATTAATAATATGTATTTTTTTTTTTTTTTTCAACAACTTACGAAATCGTGTACGCCACGGAGGTACTTTTTTAAAAAGCGTCCATTTCGGCGCCATTTGTAAAATACAAAAAAAATACAACATTTTTTTTCGGAGTGTTAATAAATAAGATAATAATCCTGCATACTTAGAAACCCGTTTTTTATTTGGCTTAACACCAAAAAAAAAAAAAAATTAAGAAAATACCCTTAATTTCCGTGCTCTAGACCAGAAGGTCCCCTTAAGCGGGTACTACGGCACTTACTCAATTATGTTATGGCATCACACATACGACATGCCGGCCGCGGCGTCTTTTCTCCTTCATCGTTTTATAACTTTCACGAAGATTCGTTTCTTTCTTCTTCCTTCTTTTCTCTTATTTCCTTTTTGCGTTTCAATATTATAGAATTGAAAATATGCCTAGAGCCTAGAGAATGCTGAAACTGAAAGACAAGAAAATATAACGAAAATAATTACAACATTCCGTACGCAAAGGCAAAGCACAAAATATGTAAATTACACTTTCACTATTTAAGCGTACAATGAATACCAATTAAAATTGATCGTTACAATCAGAGAGAAAATATGGCCAAAGCCAACGTATAAGAAGCACAACAAATGGCTTAGCAGAACGTTGAAAATTTGCCCATTTGCTTTTGTCATGCCCGATTGGATGAGAAAGGATGTGAGAACAGTACCAAAAGTATGACACAGCGTATAGGGAACATGCCTGTCTAATGCAATACGTGCGCTTTTGATCCCTTGATGGGCGAGTTTTGTCTTAAAACTTCAAATAATGAGACGTGATAAAGTCAGGTCAGACATTCAAGGAGGAATATGTATGTATGTACCACACAAATCCGCATTCCAAGGTGCTCGACGCGAACGCAGCGACACTTTAATAACGTCAGTGTCCTTCGTCCTGAGGTCGTGTCGTTTCTTTTCGCCAGCTTAACTATCTTCTTGGCAATTGGTACTGCTAGGGCAGGCCTATTTTCTTGCCGACTCTGGGGCCTTCTATTATTCAATTTTAATACAGTAATGCTCATCCGGGTGGCCTTTGAATAAAATAGAAACGGAAATTCAACAGTTGGTGATACATGAAATCATTCTCTTTAAAGTTCTATTCTTAATTAAAAAGAAGAAAAAAAAAGGAAATAAAATAAGAAAATAAAAAAAAACAGAAAAAGAAAAGATCAACTCAGGGAAACTTAACATTAAGAATAATAAACGTAAGCATAATCCTTGTCCATTTCGAAATGGCAAAGTTTTATTTGCACTTTTGAATTTTTTATCTCAACTTGAAATTAATTCCGAACAACGCCCGAGCGCTATGTTCTTCAACTAGATTATGTATTTGCGCTTAAAAACTTTCTGACCTTCTGACCAAGCTAAGAGCTAAAACGGACCCAAACCCCAAACGCAAACCAAAAATCCTTACGCAAATGCAAACGCAAGCCCCCACCACCAGTGATTGTAGATATAGTAAATATAGCACCATCAATTGTGTCCCAGTAGGCAAATATATCGAGCAGGACAAAAACATTCGTGATTTTACTGGGTCATACAGATGACATTGTCATGCATGTCAAATTGGTGGACATGTCATTGTGGAGGGATGCTGTTCATGTTCTTGAATCTCCCATTAGCTACTGAAATTTAAATAAGGTCTTAGCGTCAGTTAAGCCTTGGCATGACGTGGCGTAGTAGATAGCGTAGGCGCCTTACAATCCGAAGATCGTGAGATCGATTCCCCGCTGAGGCAAACAAAAATTAGATTTTTTAAAATTTTCGAAATATTCAAAGAGAAGACAAAGAAGAGAAGTTATCAAACCGGTTTCTATAAGGTGACATGTAGAGAGAAAAGAGAAAAAGCTTTTTTCGCCACCATGGACAAGGACAATGTCCTGCTGGGCGTCACTAGTGACTTTTTCTGATCGCACGAAGACAAACAAAGTCACCCAGGAAGTCTCTGTCTGTTCGTGTACAAATTTCATACAAAGTATCCTACGATTTGGCATGCAAAGTCACCCTGACATCACTGATTTTGTCAGGGGAACTTTTCCTGCTGGGTTGTGTGGGGTGCTTTCTCACTAACACTCACATTCACATTGTTTTCGTATTAACAAGCCAGAAAAAGTTTCTGTTGCAGAGAAAGTTGCAAAAAGTCTTTTTTTTTTTTTTTACCTGTAAACTCCAAAGCCTGAAGGTGTGACAAATTTCACAAATTATCTTTGTCACACTGTCACACACTGATGCGATGGGTGTAGGTTAATGTTGCAACGAATACTCGCATTCGCGAATATTCGCCTGTTTTTTTGACATTCGCATTCGCAAAATGCGGAAAATATTTTGCAAATATGATCGGCAGAAAAATCAACTGAACTGAATCGAGTCTTTAACAATGATAAGTATTATTGAAAGTTAAAAGGGAATTGAGGAAAATTGTTACAAGACTTCCAATCCCGCACCATTTCCTTAAAAGCGGACTAAAAAAGTTAAAAGTATTCAATCCTTTGAGCAAACGTTTCGGAACAAAGAAAGTAATTGATTTCTGAAAAAGAATTCCTTCAGCTATTTAATTTTTGAATACTCGTACCTATAATTCAATTTTAACAAAAATAATCCTCTCAGTATTAAAAATTAAAAATTATAGGTATGCCTCGGAATTTGAACATGCAAAAAAATGAAAAAAAAATTCAAAAAAATATTCAAAAAATTTTTTTTAAAAAATTCAAGAAATTCAAAATATTCAAAAAAATTCAAACAAAAATGCAAAAAATTCAAAATATTCAAAAAAATTCAAATAAAAATTCAAAATATTCAAAAAATTCCAAATCAAGCCCAAAATCCAACATTGCGAGAGCCCGATGCGAGAGCGCGAGACGCACAAAAATTTCAATACATTCAATCATATGGTTCGAGTTCCAATGTATCGCACTGCGAGACCTCGTAACGAGAAAAGTTTGAAAAATTGAATATTTCTCGTTGCGAGGCAATTTGACAGGTTAATGATGTAGCTATTTTTTGAGTACTCGCTATTGGGTACTCGTTTAAACTAATAAAACAAAAACTGTTCACTGTTCCGTGAAAAAGAGCTTTTAAAATATTTCGTGAGCTTTGGTTCATTTTGAAAATTTTTTGAAAATTTTGAATTAAAATTTAATAATTTTTATGAGTACTCGGTACTCGTTAGATTGGTACTTGGTTCAAATATTGCATTACTAGAAGCGATATTATGCTATGATCTGCGTGACGCAAAACTCTCATTGGAGATTGAAATGCGTCACGCAAAACATTTTCCTGACGTCGCGCACTCTCGCATCGGGCTCTCGCAATATTGGATTTTGGGCTTTAGCTCGATTTAGTATGCCTATTAAAATTTTGAATTGTCAAATTAACAAAAAAAAAAGCCTACTTCAGTGAATAATATATTCAAAAAACACAGTTAAATGCAAAAATATTCAAAAAAAAATCCAAAATATTCAAAATCCGAGCTCTAATTATAGGTAACAAATAAAGGATTGAAAAATTTGGTAAAATTCAAAAGTTGAAACAATGATTCTTTACGAATAGACTAAAAAAAATTCCGAAGAAGAAAATTCCCTCTCGGTGGGACTCCAAAAATTTAATGTCTATCAGGGCTGAGTAGCGGTTCAAAAGCAGAGTATCTAAGCCCCATTATAAAGTAAAAACTCCATATCCGCATTCACATTCGCATTAGCAAATATTAAAGTAGGTATATATTCGCATTTGCGAATGTTAAAAATTGTCATTCGATGCAACACTAGATGTAAGTAGAGTCTTGGATTGTCATTGGCTTTGATTGAAATTAGTCGTCTCTAATTACTGTTAAATCTGAAAGGGACATGTTTGGAAAATTGATTGCTTGCTTGTTTGCTATTGTTGTCTCCCGATTGCGAAAACATCCATCACCATCAGGTGCTCATATGTATGTTTGTTGCTGGAAATACTTAAATATAATCTCAAGATCTCAATGTCCTTCCTGCCCATTTGAATTTTGCGTATCAGAATTGACAAAAATCCAAGGTTAGTAACGAATTTTTCCCATAATCGAAATGAATTCCTATAATCGAATGGAGGGAAAATGCTGTATGGCCCCAAAAGTTAACCAATATATTATATTTAATGGAAGCCTGCAAAGCTTGTCAGAAAAAGAATTTTGCTTGTAGCCAACAAGTTTAAGGTGTATTTATGAATGAAGATTTAAGATTTACATATTTAGGGGAGAGGTTGTTGAAACATTAAACTTATCTCTAGAGCAAGAGTAACGACTTGTCCAATCAAGGACTTTGTCGAATTTGACAGTAGGATATCTGCTCCCTGTTGGCATTCGTGCCATAAGCTATCAGCTTTCAAATTGTGTGCTATAATTTTCAGATGCTCTAAAATTTGATTGTACTTAAGATGTTATAAAATTGAAACCCTTCAGGCCTTCCAAAGGCGCTGATGAGTCAAAGTCACGAAGTTATTTTCTTTTTCTAAACGCCATTGCCACTTGGATTTTTGGGACTTCGAGTTATGAAAGTGTAGGTATCTGTATTGCTACAATAGCACTTTAATTTCATTTAAAATTAAGCAGCTTCTGTCTAGTCGATGGTAATTATTTCAGAAGGTTGGCCTGACCTATCTTAATCCCAGTTGCGATGTCCTTGACATTTAGCGTCTACTGTTTACGGCTTTTATTTCAAAAGCTATTCTTTTTTTTTGTAATTTTTTTATTTACTTATTCCTTTGCTTTCCAAAAATACATTCATGTTGTTTACATCGTTATCATATTTGCTTAGGGCACTGACGTTCCTATCCGTTTTTAGACTTGTTTTTTCTTCTTTTTTTTCTCTTTGAGAGTCTTATTAATTTTGTTGGTAAACATTACCTATTTGTGTTATGGACCACTAGACGCCTGCAGGACTTGATATGTTGATGAGAAATTCTTAAACTTTTGGATCAAAATTTCTGTCTACATAAATCTGGATAATAGAAAAAATTAATTACTTTTATTTTTACTTTGAGATAGCACATAAAATCCATGCCTTTCAAAATGCAAAACATTCACAACTTTTGCTTACACTCACCGAGAAGTTGACCGCGGACTTGATTTCAACTCAACTCATCCATAATCTGTTTCAATTTGCCGTTCATGATCGATAGATATAAAAAGTTCATCCCGCGAAAATGGTGTTATCTCTTTATATCCGACAGACTCTGTTTCGCGGGTAATTTGCGTTTTTGTGGAACACCCAGAACCAGTCGAGATAGACCATACAAAATATATACGGAAATGATCAGCGTCATCAGGCAAGGGCGTAGCGAGAGAAAGAGTGCTTTGGTAGTGCTTATATTTGCCACAGTGGTATATTGAGCAATTATAAAACATTAATCGAAAAAAAATTTGGGGGGGGGGGGGCAAGAAGAAGTTTAGAGATTTTTGGACCGAAAACCTAAAAAATCCGAAAAAATCATGACGTCCGATTTCGATGAAAATTTATATATAGAATAAGTGAAAAATTCTAAGAATTTTGACGCTAACATTTTAAAAAAATACTGATTACAATTAGTCTAGTTTGGGTCTAGTTCCAAACTGGTCCAAAAAGGACTAGTTCCAAACTGGTCCAAAAAGGACTAGTTCCAAACTGGTACAAAAAGGACTAGTTAGAACAAGTTTTTTGAAAAAGTTTTAGTACCAAAATTGGAAAATTTTTAAGGGTGCCTCCAGTACTTGGGTCTATCACAAAAATCCCAAAACTGCCCCAAAATCGGAGTTTTTCGAAAAAAACTCTGATTAAATTTCATAAAATGAGAAAACTGGGCATGGTAAGAGGGCAGTTTTCATTAAAGAAATTTAACAAAAATCGGAATTGGTGGCCCTTAATGGCCTTAAAAGTCTCCAGAATACCTTGTCTTAATGGTAGTGGTCTTGGGTCCTGTTCTAAAAAATTGTTCAAACATACAATTTCGGCGTCGGGTATTGCA
>CM035806.1:146590611-146602038 GCA_020466095.1 Chlorops oryzae
ATTAATTTTAAATATCATTTTTAAATACTAATTTTAAATTTAATTTTAAAAATTAATTTTAAATATTAATTTTAAATATTAGTTTTAACTATTAATTTTAAATAAAAATTTTATATATTAATTTTAAATATTAATTTTAAATATTAATTTTAAATATTAATTTTAAATTTTAATTTTAAATATTAATTTTAAATATTAATTTTAAATATTTATTTTAAATATTAATTTTAAATATTAATTTTAAATATTAATTTTAAAATATTAATTTTAAATATTAATTTTAAATATATATTTAAAAATATTAATTTTAAATATTAATTTTAAATATCATTTTTAAATACTAATTTTAAATATTAATTTTAAATATTAATTTTAAATATTAATTTTAAATATTAATTTTAAATATTAATTTTAAATATTAATTTTAAATATTAATTTTAAATATTATTTTTAAATACTAATTTTAAATATTAATTTTAAATATTAATTTTAAATATCATTTTTAAATACTAATTTTAAATATTAATTTTAAATATTAATTTTAAATATTAGTTTAAACTATTAATTTTAAATATAAATTTTAAATATTAATTTTAAATATTAATTTGAAATATTAATTTTAAATATTTATTTTAAATATTAATTTTAAATATTAATTTTAAATATTAATTTTAAATATTAATTTTAAATGTTAAATTAAAATATTTAATTTAAATATTAATTTTAAATATAAATTTTAAAAATTAATTTTAAATATTAATTTTTAATATTAATTTCAAATATTTATTTAAAATATTAAATTTAAATATTAATTTAAAATATTAAATTTAAATATTAAATTTAAATATTCAATTTAAATATTAAATTTAAATATTAATTTTAAATATAAATTTTAAATATAAATTTTAAATATTAATTTTAAATATTTATTTTTAAATATTAATTTTTAATATTAATTTTAAATATTAATTTAAAATATTAAATTTAAATATTAATTTTAAATATTAAATTTAAATATTAAATTTAAATATTAATTTTAAATATAAATTTAAAATATTAATTTTAAATATTAATTTTAAATATTAATTTTAAATATTAATTTTAAATATTAATTTTAAATATTAATTTTAAATATTAATTTTAAATATTAATTTTAAATATAAATTTTAAATATTATATTTAAATATTAATTTTTAAATTTAATTTTTAAATATTAATTTTGAATATTAATTTTAAATATTAATTTTAAATATTAATTTTAAATTTATATTCATTTACAATTCATATTAATTTTAAATATTACTTTTAAATATTAATTTTATCTATTTATTTTATTAAGTTTATTAATTAATTATAAATATTAATTTTAAATAAAAATTAATTTTAAATATTTACTTTAAATATTAAGTTTAAATATTATATTTAAATATTAATTTTTATTATTTAGTTTAAATATTAATTTTAAATATTAAGTTTAAGTATTAATTTTAAATATTAATTTAAAAAACTTAGTTTAATATTAATATTAAATATTAATTTTAAATACTAATTTTAAAAATTAATTATAATTGTTTATTTTAAATTAACATTAATTTTAAATAAATATTAATTTTGAATACTAATTTAAAATATTAAATTTAAATATTAATTTTAAATATTTATTTGAAATATTAATTTTAAATACTTATTTTAAATATTAATTTTAAATATTAATTTTAAATAAACATTAATTTTAAATAAATTTTTATTTTAAATATTAATTTTAAATATTAATTTTAAATATAAATTTTAAATATTAATTTTAAATATTAATTTTAAATATAAATTTTAAAAATTAATTTTAAATATTAACTTTTAATATTAATTTCAAATATTTATTTAAAATATTAAGTTTATCTATTAATTTAAAATATCAGTTTTATATATTAATTTTAAATATAAATTTAAAATATAAATTTTAAACATTAATTTTAAATATTAATTATAAATATTAGTTGTAAATATTTATTTTAAATATTAATTTTAAATATTAGTTATAAATATAAATTTTAATTATTAATTTTAAATATTATTTTTAAATATTAATTTTAACTATTAATTTTAAATATTAATTTTAAATATTTATTATAAATATTAATTTTTAATATTTTTATACCCTTCCCTGATTCGTTATTTTTTGAAGTTTTTTGATTTATTTTTTTTGGCGGGAAAATAAAGCCGTTATATGTTTTTGAATAATGTACGTTTTCCTAGTTAAACTGTTTCAAAATGACATTTCCTACAGGGTTTTTGACATTTTGTTTTTGTTAAATGGTTCCTCAGATCCTAAAGAAAATTCCCATGGAGAAAATTCCTGGGAAATTCCACGTTTTCCCCCTATTTGAAGCACTTTTCGCATTTTCCTTACCCAAGGAAATATTAAAAATTTATTCATTGCAAAGTGTGCTAGAGGCTCTAAAGAATGCATACTTACCGTCGAAGTTTCAAAAAAGACTTTAGCTATCGAGGAAATCATATGCCCAAGAAATGCGGATTTCAGTACAAAAATTCTTCTGATTCACCAGGCGAACAGGAAAAGCAGAAGGTGGATGCCAAAACTTCAAGTGGTTATATCTCGGAAACTACTAGGAATTTCGGGGTTTTGAAAATTTTGGTTTTTTCATTATTTTTAGAAGTTGTTTTGAAATATTTTTTTTGGCGCGAAAATAAAGCCGTTATATGTTTTTGAATAATGTACGTTTTTCCGGGCTTAACTGTTTCAAAATGACATTTCCTACAGGGTTTTTGACATTTTTTTTTTGTTAAATGGTTCCTCAGATCCTAAAGAAAATTCCCATGGAGAAAATTCCTGGGAAATTCCACGTTTTCCCCCTATTTGAAGCACTTTTCGCATTTTCCTTACCCAAGGAAATATTAAAAATTTATTCATTGCAAAGTGTGCTAGAGGCTCTAAAGAATGCATACTTACCGTCGAAGTTTCAAAAAAGACTTTAGCTATCGAGGAAATCATATGCCCAAGAAATGCGGATTTCAGTACAAAAATTCTTCTGATTCACCAGGCGAACAGGAAAAGCAGAAGGTGGATGCCAAAACTTCAAGTGGTTATATCTCGGAAACTACTAGGAATTTCGGGGTTTTGAAAATTTTGGTTTTTTCATTATTTTTTGAAGTTGTTTTGAAATATTTTTTTTGGCGCGAAAATAAAGCCGTTATATGTTTTTGAATAATGTACGTTTTCCGGGCTTAACTGTTTCAAAATGACATTTCCTACAGGGTTTTTGACATTTTTTTTTTGTTAAATGGTTCCTCAGATCCTAAAGAAAATTCCCATGGAGAAAATTCCTGGGAAATTCCACGTTTTCCCCCTATTTGAAGCACTTTTCGCATTTTCCTTACCCAAGGAAATATTAAAAATTTATTCATTGCAAAGTGTGCTAGAGGCTCTAAAGAATGCATACTTACCGTCGAAGTTTCAAAAAAGACTTTAGCTATCGAGGAAATCATATGCCCAAGAAATGCGGATTTCAGTACAAAAATTCTTCTGATTCACCAGGCGAACAGGAAAAGCAGAAGGTGGATGCCAAAACTTCAAGTGGTTATATCTCGGAAACTACTAGGAATTTCGGGGTTTTGAAAATTTTGGTTTTTTCATTATTTTTTGAAGTTGTTTTGAAATATTTTTTTTGGCGCGAAAATAAAGCCGTTATATGTTTTTGAATAATGTACGTTTTTCCGGGCTTAACTGTTTCAAAATGACATTTCCTACAGGGTTTTTGACATTTTTTTTTTTGTTAAATGGTTCCTCAGATCCTAAAGAAAATTCCCATGGAGAAAATTCCTGGGAAATTCCACGTTTTTCCCCCTATTTGAAGCACTTTTCGCATTTTCCTTACCCAAGGAAATATTAAAAATTTATTCATTGCAAAGTGTGCTAGAGGCTCTAAAGAATGCATACTTACCGTCGAAGTTTCAAAAAAGACTTTAGCTATCGAGGAAATCATATGCCCAAGAAATGCGGATTTCAGTACAAAAATTCTTCTGATTCACCAGGCGAACAGGAAAAGCAGAAGGTGGATGCCAAAACTTCAAGTGGTTATATCTCGGAAACTACTGGGAATTTTGGGGTTTTGAAAATTTTGGTTTTTTCATTATTTTTTGAAGTTTTTTTGAAATATTTTTTTTGGCGGGAAAATAAAGCCGTTATATGTTTTTGAATAATGTACGTTTTCCGGGCTTAACTGTTTCAAAATGACATTTCCTACAGGGTTTTTGACATTTTTTTTTTTTAAATGGTTCCTCAGATCCTAAAGAAAATTCCCATGGAGAAAATTCCTGGGAAATTCCACGTTTTCCCCCTATTTGAAGCACTTTTCGCATTTTCCTTACCCAAGGAAATATTAAAAATTTATTCATTGCAAAGTGTGCTAGAGGCTCTAAAGAATGCATACTTACCGTCGAAGTTTCAAAAAAGACTTTAGCTATCGAGGAAATCATATGCCCAAGAAATGCGGATTTCAGTACAAAAATTCTTCTGATTCACCAGGCGAACAGGAAAAGCAGAAGGTGGATGCCAAAACTTCAAGTGGTTATATCTCGGAAACTACTAGGAATTTCGGGGTTTTGAAAATTTTGGTTTTTTCATTATTTTTTGAAGTTGTTTTGAAATATTTTTTTTGGCGCGAAAATAAAGCCGTTATATGTTTTTGAATAATGTACGTTTTCCGGGCTTAACTGTTTCAAAATGACATTTCCTACAGGGTTTTTGACATTTTTTTTTGTTAAATGGTTCCTCAGATCCTAAAGAAAATTCCCATGGAGAAAATTCCTGGGAAATTCCACGTTTTCCCCCTATTTGAAGCACTTTTCGCATTTTCCTTACCCAAGGAAATATTAAAAATTTATTCATTGCAAAGTGTGCTAGAGGCTCTAAAGAATGCATACTTACCGTCGAAGTTTCAAAAAAGACTTTAGCTATCGAGGAAATCATATGCCCGAGAAATGCGGATTTCAGTACAAAAATTCTTCTGATTCACCAGGCGAACAGGAAAAGCAGAAGGTGGATGCCAAAACTTCAAGTGGTTATATCTCGGAAACTACTAGGAATTTCGGGGTTTTGAAAATTTTGGTTTTTTCATTATTTTTTGAAGTTGTTTTGAAATATTTTTTTTGGCGCGAAAATAAAGCCGTTATATGTTTTTGAATAATGTACGTTTTCCGGGCTTAACTGTTTCAAAATGACATTTCCTACAGGGTTTTTGACATTTTTTTTTTGTTAAATGGTTCCTCAGATCCTAAAGAAAATTCCCATGGAGAAAATTCCTGGGAAATTCCACGTTTTCCCCCTATTTGAAGCACTTTTCGCATTTTCCTTACCCAAGGAAATATTAAAAATTTATTCATTGCAAAGTGTGCTAGAGGCTCTAAAGAATGCATACTTACCGTCGAAGTTTCAAAAAAGACTTTAGCTATCGAGGAAATCATATGCCCAAGAAATGCGGATTTCAGTACAAAAATTCTTCTGATTCACCAGGCGAACAGGAAAAGCAGAAGGTGGATGCCAAAACTTCAAGTGGTTATATCTCGGAAACTACTAGGAATTTCGTGGTTTTGAAAATTTTGGTTTTTTCATTATTTTTTGAAGTTGTTTTGAAATATTTTTTTTGGCGCGAAAATAAAGCCGTTATATGTTTTTGAACAATGTACGTTTTCCGGGCTTAACTGTTTCAAAATGACATTTCCTACAGGGTTTTTGTCATTTTTTTTTTGTTAAATGGTTCCTCAGATCCTAAAGAAAATTCCCATGGAGAAAATTCCTGGGAAATTCCACGTTTTCCCCCTATTTGAAGCACTTTTCGCATTTTCCTTACCCAAGGAAATATTAAAAATTTATTCATTGCAAAGTGTGCTAGAGGCTCTAAAGAATGCATACTTACCGTCGAAGTTTCAAAAAAGACTTTAGCTATCGAGGAAATCATATGCCCAAGAAATGCGGATTTCAGTACAAAAATTCTTCTGATTCACCAGGCGAACAGGAAAAGCAGAAGGTGGATGCCAAAACTTCAAGTGGTTTTATCTCGGAAACTACTGGGAATTTTGGGGTTTTGAAAATGTTGGTTTTTTCATTATTTTTTGAAGTTTTTTTGAAATATTTTTTTGGCGGGAAAATAAAGCCGTTATATGTTTTTGAATAATGTACGTTTTCCGGGTTTGACTGTTTCAAAATAACATTTCCTACAGGGTTTTTGACATTTTTTTTTTGTTAAATGGTTCCTCAGATTCTTAAGAAAGTTCCAATGGAGAAAATTCCTGGGAAATTGCACGTTTTCCCCCTATTTGAAGCAGTTTTCGCATTTTCCTTACCCAAGGATATATTAAAAATTTATTCATTGCAATATTATTGAAATATTATTTTGGCCGGAAATAGTAGCTGTTACATTTGTTTAAAAAAAATGTGTTTTTTTAATGTTGACCTGTTTAGCGGCCTTTACATGATGACGTTTACATGCAGTCATGCGTGGCGTGATTGAAAAGCATGACTATGTAAAAGCAAAAAATATATGAAAAACAAGCATGACATTCTTTTGCATGATGCGGCGCTTGCAGGAAAACGTGACCATGTAAAGGACGCTTTTCATAATCACATTTCCTATAGAAGACCGGAAACACTTTACCGGTTACTTATCGCGAAAATTCAACACGAGAAAAATGTGTTTACATAACATGCATTGAAGTAGGTAACTGCAACATTTGCTCAAATGTGTTAGTGAGTTTCGGTAGCGGTTTCTTGCTGGGTGGTGTGCATTGTTTTGACAGCAGTGGAAAAAATTCCTCATGCAGAAGAAACTCACCAGTGTTGAACCTTTTCGAGGGTGCAAAATATTTACACTTACGTGAATACCACTAAGAAACTGTTTTTTTTTAATTCTTCAGCTAAGATGATATCATACGGGATCCGTACATACTCAAGTCATCATCAGTGACATATGTCCGGTTGGGTATTGGTACCTCTATCAGGTGGCAACGCTGTATACGACTCTTAAACAGCTGTTTTTCAAATGCTATGTACTGGCTTGTGAAGCGTATGTGTTTTATTTTGGCAACAAGTTAAATTTATTTAGATTTCTGTGGTTAAAATGAAAGCGGAAAATTTTATGAGCATGGAGGACGAACCGTATGGTGCTGAAGTAAATGAGAATATAGGAATTGCACTGCCCACCTTCAATAAGAAGGCAATTCTTAAACATCTAAGCCAATGCGGATGCAGTGAAGCGAGCTTCGAACAAGTTTTGTTGCGCTTTGTTTATCCTAAGGAGGTGGTGATGGGTAAGTTTTTGAACGCCTCGCCATATTTGCTTAATTGACTTCAATCGATTCCAGATTATCTGAATCACTTGCTACGTGAGTCGGAAAAATACCTACATCAAGAAAGTGCTTCGTTCTGCTTTAATAGTATTCAATCTTGGTTGCTTATTTTTGAGCAAGCTAATTGGGTATGTCCAGTCGAATCGTTGGCCGCTTATATTGCAGAAATTTCTGATTTAGAGGAACTCCCTAGTCCAACGGAATTGAACGGCATTGATTTGAAGTATGTACATATTTATGCAAATATAATCCCGCTGCTTGAGGTAGTAAATTGTGTGCTTAACGTTTTGTTTAATCGTTCTCTTCCAGAGCCGCCTACAAATTTATTAGCAATGGTTTGCTTGGCTTACCGCAACCGTCGCTCGATTTGCAAACTCTGAAATTCCTTGCCACAGAGACGGAGGTAAGATACTGGAGATATATGTATTTATCTCTTTCAAGTAAAGAAAATATAATCGCATTTCTCGATTAAATAGGCTCTCATTGATGAAGTGAACACCGAAAAAGGCGATGAATTAGCTTATTTGATGTATGAAGCACTGGAGCGAAATGAAAAGCTCAATAGAGTTTTTCGTTTTAACAAACATGATCCATTGGGATTGGGATGATAGAAATTCGGAAGAAATATCCTTTATGTCTTCAACCATTCATTCGATTCACAATATACCATAACATTAGAAAAGCTTTTTCACATTTCATTTCCGCTACCACAATAAGTATTGTTTTCCAAACATATTTCGGTCACGGTCGGAATTTTTTCAAAAGTCAATTTATTTTATATATTTGTCTTTTAATAAAACGCATATTTTTCTCTAGCCGAAAGAAACCTAAATTAAACACTATTTTTATTTTTAGACGCACAGGCAACTCGTCAAAATGGAACATCACTCCATATGGAGAAGCTACTATAGGCAAGAGGGGAAAAAAATTAGATTAGGTCGCAAGATACATCAATTTTTTATATTTAAAAATTATTAACAACGAATTAATTCTTTGCTTGAATTATGAATTCTTTCAGTCGTTCCATAGCGAGTGGAAATTTTTCAAATAATGCTTTTCAAGAAGCCAAAGATACCAACAGCCCAGCGGCCAACATTGCCTACCGTTTTCTTGTATCATGAGTGCCTACCACTTAAAGTATTCGAGACTGTAAGCGACCTGAATATAAACAGCTACAAACAGTGCCCGGACTTGTAAATTTTTAAAGGTGGTAGATTTTTAAACAAGAAGTGGTAGATTTATATAAAAAGTGGTAGATTTAAAATTGTTTAAAATAGTAATACAATATATAACACCTGATCATGTAGAAAATTGGAAAGCTTACATGTTTTTAGGTATTTTCTCTTGTTATAAATAAATTTGTCAATATTTATTGGATGTCGTTAAGTGCCAATATTGCCATTTTTGACCAGATTCTTGACAATAGGAAGGTGCCAACATATTTTTCAATAAAATATAACATTGAATGACATTTCTATGTTCTCAATTATTTTAAATGATTATAAAATAAATAAAACAAATGTATAAATAAGTAAAAAAAAAAAGTGGTAGATTTGGACCTAGCGTGGTAGAAGTGGTAGAAAGTGAAAATAGTTGTAGATTTACCACTAAAGTAGCAGAAGTCCGAGCACTGGCTACAAAGTATACGAGATTGTAGGCGAACTGCCTACTAGGTCATAGCATCAAGTGTGTTTGAATTCAAATGCATTTGCAAATGCAAACGCAGAACGAAAACAAATCCAGAACCACTTCTGTTTGTCTCAGAGGATTTGTATTTACTTGCAAAGCAAAGCAAAGAGAGCAAATTTGTAGCTATACATGTAGCTATGAATGGCTATGGACATCTATAAATAGCTATACATGTTGCTATGATCAGCTATGAATTGGAACAAACTCAACAAAGCCTAATACCCAAAACATATTACAGCTGAAATACGAAATTAAAAACCGCTAATGCAAATCACAAAAACAGGTCTCCACACTGTAAATGCGCATTACCTTCTCGCAGTTTGCTGAAAGCACGGTTGCCATTTAAAAAATATAATGGTAATTGAAAAAAGAGCCAATTTGACTAAAAAAAAAAAGCCAAAATTTGTTGTATGTATAAAAATCCAAATATTGTGATGTAAATTAGGTCCGCCAAATCTTAAAGCTGCAATTTTACCTCTTAATTATTATTGACTTCAATTATTTGGAATGTTCTCAAGCTTTGAACTGGTTGTTGAGTAATTTTTCTCTTGGCAAAAGAAACCCAAAAAAGAGCCATATAAAATAAAAAAGAGCCACAGCGCGAAACATCAACTGTGGCAGCCGTGACTGACAGTAAACTTGCCATATGTTGCCAATAAATACCAAAAATACCATAACTTTCGGTAGCTTTTTCTTAGAGCTGCCAGACAAAAATCGGCTAATTCACGCTTCGAGCTGTGCATTTATTTAATCAAATTCAAGTCAAATGCACGACATAATGCAAAATTAAGCCGTTGATTTGCAATAATGGTGTAATCTGTTTAGGGTATAAGCAAATGGTTCAAACACCAGCAACAATAAATGAGAGAGTTTGTATTTATTCTGTCTTACGCCGATCTCATGCCGGAGTTTATTTGATTTGTTTTGCGTTTGTCCTTGGATTGTTTTGTGTTTGTGAGAGGAAACGGAATAAAGCAAATTGCCGAGAAAAGAGAGGGTAACTTGAAGAGTTTGTAATAGGTATTTATGCTATGCCCTACTGAGTAGGCACCTCAAGTTGTAATGAACATGGTTTAGGCAAGTTGCGACAAATAATGAATTACTTCCTACTAGTTCGAACTACACTTTTCAGAATTCTAGTTATTAAAGTTAAATAATGATGTAAAGACATGGGTGGACAAAAGGGCTTCAAAGTCAAGTAGTTTACCGTGAAATTGAATCGACTTTTCCTTTACTCTTACGTTGTTAGAGTTAAGGTATAAAATTTTTTCTGCAAAACTTAGGTAAAAATTTAATGTAACTCCTTTAATAGTTCAATCGGAAAGTGTTTGTTGAACTCGAAGAGTTTTCAAACAATGCAACGGTAATTGAAAAAAGGGAAATGGAACATAAAACGAATTCAAAAAGCTAATGAAATAACTAGGGCAACCAAAAAATTGCTCTTAAAAATATTGTTTGAGCGCTAAATATTATAGTTGAGGAAACATCTTAAACACCACCACAATATTAAAAACAAAGAAATTAAGTTTCTTTATTTCTGTTTGATAATGTAAGTTCTTTTAAAGAAAAAAAAAAACTTTATTTTATAAGCGCGGGCTACTTTTACGTCTTTGTTCGACGGCGTTACTTTTATTAATGATCTCTTTTTACAACTTTTCCACATATATCGAGTACCTATCTTAAAGCTACTGTTATATTATTCCTTATGCGCTATTTACACTGTTTATATCTTAAAGCTACTGTTATATTATTCTTTATACGCTATTTACACTGTTTATATCTTAAAGCTACTATTATACTATTCCTTATACGCTATTTACAGTCGGCCAACCTGAAAGTAGATCGCCCTCGATCTATCACAGTAAATCTTTATTTATTCTAAGAGCAACACATTATTAAATTATCTCTTACTTTGGTCCATGGTTTGAGCCTCGCCGCTTCTAAGATTCCCTTGTAGGGGATTTGAGCCATTTGAAAACCTTCGATATCTACTACTTCGTACCTATCGTTAGAGAATACTTTATTTATTCTGTATGGTCCTCTGTATTTTTGTAAAAGTTTCTTATTTCCCGGAGAAACGTCTATGTTTCTAATGGCAACAAATTCGCCCTCTTTGTAGACAAGAGGAGGTTTAAATTTCTTTAAGAAAATTTTTTCGTTTCTTTTTTGCGATTTCAAAATGTTTATTTCTGCTTCTTCTCGTAATTCCGAGATATTTACTTGCTCTTTTGAGCTCAGTCTGTCCTCAAGATGTTCTGTCAGATCATCAACTATAGGTCCCCTCTGGTTTATACCAAAAAGCAACCGGCTTGGACTTTGGTTTGTGCTACTATGTATTGCATTGTTTAATGCGAATTCCACTTTGTTTAGTAGTTT
>CM035806.1:146611305-146627643 GCA_020466095.1 Chlorops oryzae
GTACTGAGGTGGGAACCACAACGGAAGGTACTCTCGCTTCAATATTTTTGCGTGTTTTATTTTTCTTCTGAGGGATTCCAAAAAAGTGGCCCTTCTTTCCCTTCATTTTCCTTTTGAGTTTTTTATTGGTGAATTTGTTGTCATTGCTGGGAAGCAATGTAAAAACCTTAAACATGCAACGCCCCCTAATCACCGGAGAACCTTTGTGGTCGAATATTTTTTTTTGATATAATAGTAACAGGTTGGCTGATAAGTCCCCGGTCTAACAAAGAAAAACACATTTTTTTGTCAAAATTCGTTTTTATTATTCAACATAGTTCCCTTCAAGAGCGATACAACGATTATAACGACCTTCCAATTTTTTGATACCATTTTGTAAGTACTCCTTCGGTTTTGCCTCAAAATAGGCCTCAGTTTCGGCGATCACCTCTTTATTGCAGCCAAATTTTTTCCCTGCGAGCATCCTTTTGAGGTCTGAGTACAAGCAAAAGTCGGTGGGGGCCAGATCTGGAGAATACGGTGGGTGGGGAAGCAATTCGAAGCCTAATTCATGAATTTTTGCCATCGTTCTCAATGACTTGTGGCACGGTGCGTTGTCTTGGTAGAACAACACTATTTTCTTCTTCATATGGGGCCGTTTTGCCGCGATTTCGACCTTCAACGCTCCAATAACGACATATAATAGTCACTGTTGATGGGTTTTCCCTTCTCAGGATAATCGATAAAAATTATTCCATGCTCATCCCAAAAAACAGAGGCCATTACTTTGCCAGCGGACTTTTGAGTCTTTCCGCGCTTCGGAGACGGTTCACCGATCGCTGTCCACTCAGCGACTGTCGATTGGACTCAGGAGTGTAGTGATAGAGCCATGTTTCATCCATTGTCACATATCGACGCAAAAACTCGGGTGTATTGCGAGTTAACAGCTTGCAAACACCGCTCAGAATCATCAACACGTTGTTGTTTTTGGTCAAATGTGAGCTCGCGCGGCACCCATTTTGCACAGAGGCTTTTTCATATCCAAATATTGGTGAATGATATGACCAACACGTTCCTTTGATATCTTTAAGGCCTCTGCTATCTCGATCAACTTCATTTTACGTCATTCAAAATCATTTTGTGAATTTTTTTGATGTTTTCTTCGGTAACCACCTCTTTCGGGCGTCCACTGCGTTCACCGTCCTCCGTGCTCATTTCACCACGCTTGAGTTTTGCAAAGCAATCAATTATTATTGATTTTCCTGGGGCAGAGTCCGGAAACTCATTATCAAGCCAAGTTTTTGCTTCCACTGTAATTTTTCCCTTCAGAAAACAGTATTTTATCAAAACACGAATTTCTTTTTTTCCATTTTTTTTCACAATAACAAAAGTTGCTTCAAAAAAAAACGCTCTATCTCCAAACTAATTGACTTTCAGACGTCAAATTTTGACACGAATCATTTGAAGGTTGCACTATATAAAAATAATATGCATTTAATACTAGCGACGCCATCTATGTGTCAGACGGGGACTTATCAGCCAACCTGTTAAATATTTTAAATTGCTTTTGTTGTTTTTGGTTTACTGTTCAACATGTTGCTCAAACTGATAAGGCAACCGTTTAAAGCAATTGGGGGGATATTAAAAAATGTTGCGGTGTTGTTCTTCATATCTTTTACATGTACATTTTTCGATTGATTATGGTGAATTCTTCATTTCTTGCGCTGCTGATTTTTGCAACAAAAAGCATTGAAACCACATCCGTCCTTGATTTGAAATTGTTGTTGTTGCTGCTGTTGTTGGCGTCTCTGCTGTTGTTGACGCGTTTTATTAGTTGTCGTTGGTGGTTCACTAATCAATTTTTTCCCCTAGTCCATTCAATATTCCATTCAAGTCGACCATTCCACGCTGTCCATTAACCCTTGACCATTGACTTACGTCCACATCCTTGCTCGCTATATGCAGTCGATCAGCAAATCGTCCGACAAGGCCTTCTGTTGCTTTAGAATTCATGAAATGTTCGCGCGGTTGCGTGCCAGCGCTTTCCATTTTGCCGTTTTGCCGTTCTCCCTCCACCTTCAACAAAAATAAAAACAACAAAAACAACACCACCTCAATGGCTGCATAGTATGCTTTGAAGGTTTTCTAATTCGAGCGCGAAATTAAATACCTTAAGTGCACTCAAGTTTTCCGTGGCTGCTGAGGCTGACAAAGCCAGCAATCGTAGTCACCAGAAAACAAGAGCAAGAGCAAGAGCAATACCGACGCAAGGGAGCGGCTAAAGAGAGCGCGCCAGACCATGTAATGACTGCAATTACACGCTGCGCAGTGCCGCTGCTTACTCTATGTGCTCTATATGCTCTATGCAGTGGCCTGAACGTGCGATGGTGGGCGTTGCCAACCGCTATCAGCCATCAATGTGCCCCGCGGAATGTGGTGGATTGTGTGTGCTCCTATCCCCGGCACGCGGCAATGAGTCCATTCCCGACCTGAGCTGAGCCGAGCCGAATCGGATCGAATCGCATCGAGTGGCCGCTTCGGTTATCTATAGTGGCTTGGCGGGCGGTCTCTAGTTCAGTCGGTCAGCTTTTGCATGGATTTGACTCGAATTGGGCGTTTATGGACAAAAGCGCGCGCGCGCGCCGCGGCACATGCCAAATTATGAGTCCCAGACTTCAAGCAGCTCTACGAGTCGTGCGAGGGTGCCGAGAGATAGATAGGTGCATGGACGGACATATGGACGGACGCTTGGATGGATGGGTGGACGAACGGATGGCGGATGGTGTGCACAAAATCAAACAATGCGGCTTACTCGCAGCGCCTCACGCCTCACTTCTTAAGTCCCACGCCTCACTGCACTGTAATTGAGCTTCCCTCTTGGCCACTACTGCTCGCATTGTTCTTATCTCGGTGCTTAGACCACAACATCGAAACGGGAGTTACTTTCAAGTTAGCCAGCACAGCACGCGCATCTTATATGTACGTGTATAACAAAACGCGTCTGCCACAGGTCGAAGTCAAACACGAAGCAATTTTGTTGTTGTTTCCTTTTTGCCGTTTTTCCTGCCTTGTCGTCATTGTTGCTGCTGGTGCTGCTGCTGGTGCTGGTGCTGTTGGTGGCGGTGGTTATTTTCCTTATTGCAACCTGATAATCAGCGTAGTCGTCGAGTCGAGCTCACTTGACTTACTTGTGAATGTTTTTTGTTGTTGCCATTTGAAGCGCATGCAGCAATTTCCGCTTCCATGATTTCGGCTTGGCTATCTGCAATGGAAAGGCAATAACAACAATAAAACACAACAATTTCGACGAGGCGAGTCCACCCTCGCTCGTAATTGTGGCGAACGCGAAAATTTCCTGCCACTGGCCACTTAAGTAGACGGACCAATTGTCCAAAGCAGTGGCGGCGTATGTTCATTTAGATTCATTGGAGGAAGGATTTTTGGGGCTTTTGTTTTATTGCTATAAAAAATTCGCCAACGTAGACGGCGAGGAGAAAAATTGGGGTTTTTTCCACCTGGTTCCGACTTTCGAAATTGTAAAGGAGAGAAGCGTTTTTGAAGACTTTCAATAAAAAAGGGTGTTCATTTTTTTTGGTCAAATTACTTATTTAAAATATTCTGAAAAGTTTTTGAGAGAGAGAGAGAGAGAGAGAGAGGAGAGGAGAGAGAGAGAGAGAAGAGAGAGGAGAGAGAGAGAGAGAGAGAGAGAGAGAAAGAGAGAGAGAAAAGAGAAAGAAAGAGAGAGAAAGAGAGAAAGAGAGAGAAAGAGGGAGAGAAAGAGAGAGAAAGAGAGAGAAAGAGAGAGAAAGAGAGAGAAGAAAGAAAGAGAGAAAGAGAGAGAAAGAGAGAGAAAAGAGAGAGAAAGAGAGAGAAAGAAAGAGAGAGAGAAAGAGAGAGAAAGAGAGAGAAAGAGAGAGAAAGAAAGGAGAGAAGAAAGAGAGAGAAAGAAGAGAGAAAGAAGAGATAAAGAGAGATAAAGAGAGAGAAAGAGAGAGAAAGACAGAGAAAAGGAGAAGAGAGAAAGAGAGAGAGAGAGAAAGGGAGAAAGAAAGAGAGACAGAAAAAGCGAGCGAAAGAGAGAGAGAGAAACAGAGATAGAGAGAGAGAGAGAGAGAGAAACAGAGATAAAGAGAGAGAGAGAGAGAAACAGAGATAAAGAGAGAGAGAGAGAGAGAGAGGAGAGAGAGAGAGAGAGAGAGAGAGTGTGAGAGATTGAGAGAGTAAGAGTGGGGGGTAAAAGAAAGAAAGAAGGAGCGGTGGAAGGGAGAGGTTGGATTGGAAAATAATGTGAGCACCAAACTCGATCATATACTTATTCTACGCCACTGCTCTATAGGCAAAATCTGTAAGTGCTCTTTTCGCAACATGAATGCGAAGTTATTTGAACGCCAAATGTGGTAATTTTCGTTTTAAGAAGCGATTTTGTGTGCTCACTGGGTAAACCGCTTTTTAGCATTAAAACCGAGAGGGAGTTTTGGTAACCGATAACGAAGCATGTTATTTGGTGCTTACGGCGAGTTTGTTTTTCCCCCCACCTCTACTACTGTATTACCTCGGAATAGCCTATTTTCTTGAATCAAAACGAAGAAAATAAACGGCAAAATAGTTTATTAGACACCGACCGCGATGAGTCGACACTAATAAATCTTGTGTCTTGATCTATCTGACGGCAGTCGGGCTTACTCAGGCAGCAGTCTCGAGGCTGCTCGCGATCAAGGCAAAGCTGGTCTTATGAACATGTTTGGCTCCTCAGCTGGACGTGTCACTTGTCTGCGCGAGGTGTCATTGAAGCAGTCAACGTGTCGACTGAGAAGCTTTTCCACTTTTCTGCGACATGCGGCGTCGGCGGCGGCGGCGTTGATGTTGAGGCAAGTGGTGGGTTGGGGTGGGCGAATTCGCACGTGCTTATCTTCATTGTGACCATGGAAGATACCTTAGCAATGTTGATGGGGACCGGGAGAGACACAATCGAAATCTTGTCATAAGATTACCACCTTGAGCGGAAAGAGCGAGAGTAATGTAGAAAGAGAGAAGGAGAGACAGAGACGGAGAGAGAGTGTGGCTGAAGCGTCAGCGTTAGAAGCCAACTTCATTACGCATGCGCATGTGAAATGGATACAAGAATTCATAATAACAATAATAATAATGAATGTTATTAATTTTAAATAATATAAATAAAATATTCAAGAAAGAACTCATAATTTAAATCGCTAATAAGTTCTTTTGAATTGCATTTGTCACGATCCAAATGGGCTTGATGTGGCGATAGCTTGATCCGACCTGAAAGGTATCTGAGCTTGGATCTGTTACGTCTTTCAAATCAATCGAGTGTACATAACGGTTGGCTGATAAGTCCCCAGTCTGACACATAGATGGCGTCGCTAGTATTAAATGCATATTATTTTTATATAGTGGCAACCTTCAAATGATTCGTGTCAAAATTTGACGTCTGTAAGTCAATAGGCTTGTGAGATAGAGCGTCTTTTGTGAAGCAACTTTTGTTATTGTGAAAAAAAATGGAAAAAAAAGTAATTTCGTGTTTTGATAAAATACTGTTTTCTGAAGGGAAAAAATACAGTGGAAGCAAAAACTTGGCTTGATAATAAGTTTCCGGACTCTGCCCCAGGAAAATCAACAATAATTGTTTGGTATGCAAAATTCAAGTGTGGTGAAATGAGCACGGAGGACGGTGAACGCAGTGGACGCCCGAAAGAGGTGGTTACCGAAGAAAACATCAAAAAAATTCACAAAATGATTTTTGAATGACGTAAAATGAAGTTGATCGAGATAGCAGAGGCCTTAAAGATATCAAAGGAAGTTGTTGGTCATATCATTCACCAATATTTGGATATGAAAAAGCTCTGTGCAAAATGGGTGCCGCGCGAGCTCACATTTGACCAAAAACAACAACGTGTTGATGATTCTGAGCGGTGTTTGCAGCTGTTAACTCGCAATACACCCGAGTTTTTGCGTCGATATGTGACAATGGATGAAACATGGCTCTATCACTACACTCCTGAGTCCAATCGACAGTCGGCTGAGTGGACAGCGATCGGTGAAACCGTACTCCGAAGCGTGGAAAGACTCAAAAGTCCGCTAGCAAAGTAATGGCCTCTGTTTTTTGGGATGGGCATGGAATAATTTTTATCGATTATCTTGAGAAGGGAAAAACCATCAACAGTGACTATTATATGTCGTTATTCGAGCGTTTGAAGGTCGAAATCGCGGCAAAACGGCCCCATATGAAGAACAAAAAAGTGTTGTTTCACCAAGACAACGCACCGTGCCACAAGTCATTGAGAACGATGGCAAAAATTCATGAATTAGGCTTCGAATTGCTTCCCCACCCACCGTATTCTACAGATCTGGCCCCCAGCGACTTTTTCTTGTTCTCAGACCTCAAAAGGATGCTCGCAGGGAAAAAATTTGGCTGCAATGAAGAGGTGATCGCCGAAACTGAGGCCTATTTTGAGGCAAAACCGAAGGAGTACTACCAAAATAGTATCAAAAATTGGAAGGTCGTTATAATCGTTGTATCGCTCTTGAAGGGAACTATGTTGAATAATAAAAACGATTTTTGAGAAAAAAAATGTGTTTTTTCTTTGTTAGACCGGGGACTTATCAGCCAACCTGTTATGTATGACCAATACGTAAAGGAAGGGAGGAAATGAGAAGGTGGATGATTAGGCAGAAAAAGAGTGGGAAATTCGCCTCGGTGTATCGAAGATTTCCTGGTTAATAAGGGAAAAGACAGAGAGAGAGAGAGAGAGAGAGAGAGAGAGAGAGAGAGAGAGAGAGAGAGAGAGAGAGAGATGAGAGAGAGAGAGAGAGAAAGAGAGAGAGAGAGAGATGGAGACAGAGAGATGGAGAAAGAGAGATGGAGAGATGGAGAGAGAGATAGAGAGAGATATAGAGAGAGAAAAAGAGACAGAGACAGAGAAAGAGAGAGAGAAAGAGAGAGATAGAAAAAGAGAGAGAGATAGAAAGAGAGAGAGAAAGAAGAGAGAGAAAGAGAGAGAGAAAGAGAGAGAGAAAGAGAGAGAAAGAGCAAGAGAGAGAGAGAAGAGAGAGAGAGAAGAGAGAGAGAGAGAAAGAGAGAGAGAGAAAGAGAGAGAGAAAGAGAGAGAGAAAGAGAGAGAGAAAGAGAGAGAGAAAGAGGAGAGGAGGAGAAAGGAGAGAGAGAGAAGAGAGAGAGAGAGAAATGAGAGAGAGAGAAGAGAGAGAGAAAGAGGAGAGAGAAAGGAGGAGAGAGAAGAGAGAGAGAAAGAGAGAGAGAGAAAGAGAGAGAGAAAGAAGAGAGAGAGAAGAGAGAGAGAAAAGAGAGAAGAGAAAGGAGAGAGAGAGAAGAGAGAGAGAGAAAGAGAGAGAGAAAGAGAGAGAGAGAGAAAGAAGAGAGAGAAGAGAGAAAGAGAGAGAGAAAGAGAGAGAAGAGAGAGAGAAAGAGACAGAGAAAGAGAGAGAGATAGAAAGAGAGAGAGAAAAAGAGAGAGAGAAAGAGAGAGAGAAAGAGAGAGAGAAAGAGAGAGAGAGAGAAAGAGAGAGAGAAAGAAAGAGAGAGAGAGAGAGAAAGAGAGAGAGAGAGAGAGAAAGAAGAAAGAGAAAGAGAGAGAGAAAGAGAGAGAAAGAGAGAGGAAAGAAAAAGAGAAAGAGAGAGAGAGAAATAGAGAGAGAAAGAGATAGAGAGAGATAGAGAAATATGGAGTTTTAGGAAAGACAAAGTTTGCCTTTATTTAATTTTTCTCTTAAATTCGATGCGAAATAGAGCCGAACATGAATAGGAAGACGAAAAGCACTTGAATAAAAACAAAAAAAAGAATTCCAGACAAGTGATAAGAGAGGCTGCATTTCGGTTCCTCTGAGCTCATCTCGATGAAGTGTTAATGACGACGGCACGATAAGTCGTGTCGTTTTTAAAGGGACCCCTTGCAGCCGTATTGATAAGCAGTCGCCTGTATGCTGGTGTGTCAGTGTATGTGTTTGCCCAGTTGTCTGGCTATGCGATCATGCCAGGGCGCTGGTGCGGTCGATTTCCAATGAAATGGGAATTGTGGGTGTTTAGGCGAGCGTGAGTAACGAGCACGCAAGAATCGATACGATACGATACGCTACGATACGGATATGACTGGCGCGGTCAGTCCGGAGGTCACTGGGTTTATCGCATGATGTCGTCGCGTCGCGTCGCGCCGGAGTTGGAGTCGTTTGGAATGTCAGCACTAGCGGAGGGGGATGGAAGAACTCGAAGAACTCTCTCAGACTGCTGAACGGATTCCGGTTTTAGGCCCAACTCTCGTACTCCGCTCTACTGCGGCTTTCGATCTTGCATTTTCGTTTTCGCTTTCGTTTTCATTTGCATTTGTCGATTCGAACTCTTGTGAAAACTTTAGTTGAGAAAATACCGCCGTCATATGCTCCAACGCACCTACTTATGCATATGTATGCGCATATCTATGTAGGTATGTTTGTATGCTTGCATGTTTGTGCGTGTGTCCTTATGTCGCCAACGACGAGACTTCGCACCGCTTTACTCCGCTCCGCATGTGGCATGTTTAGAACAAATAAATAAATTAATGTCTGCGGCAGCAAGTTTTTCAAAGATCGCGACTGGTTTTCAGAATTTGCGCGCTTTCAGACTCCGCTTGACAGATGGATAGACAGCGCGGCAGCTGCTATGACAGTTATGCAGCGCTCTTTGCGACGGCAGACGCTGGCGACGACGACGACGACGACGACGACTTAAGCGAAAATGCCAATGTTGCGCGTTCCACCCGCCGACTTGAGCATACTTTTTAAGGTCGTACGGTTTTGTTGGACTCCTTTCTTGTTTTTTATTTAGAAATTTTTGTTTGGTTTTTATTTTTAAAAAATTTTTTTTTAATCCGACCCCTCCTTGATGGCCTTTTTGTTTCTCGATGAACGTAGGGGCCAAGTTGATATCCTTCACGCCCATATGACACAGATTTACACAAAAGCCACTCCAACTTTTAATCCACAGGTTTCTGCAACAAGTAGCTTAACGTCAACATGTTGCCAGGCCCACCTTCGAACTGAGAGGCCAGAAGTTGTGATTAACTCATTAGTTGGGATCATCCAACGGAAGGGGTCTTGTGGGCTTTGATTGATATGACACCCCCATAAAAATATTAACCGTAAATATCTACTTCCCCCATTCACATACGGCCCCCAATTGGGCTGATTCTGTTGCAACATCTTACTACCGCCATGAACTTTCTCCTTTGTTAGCATACGGACATCTGTTTCGCCCACCAACAACCATGATTCGTTGTGGACGAAAATTTGTGCAACTCTTGCTAGCAATGGCCGCAACAGGTGACTCTAAATGCGCAGCGCTTCGAAGTACTCGTACTTTCATTCAGTTCGGTTCAATGCGGCTCGCAGCGCAGTCCGAACTTTTGATTTTGCGGTGTGTGGTGTGTGGTCAGCAGCCATTTGCACTCGACGGGAGTGGGTTACCGTATGTGCGCTGCAATTCAGGTCGAAATGAGTCTGGAGTCATTTAGAGAAATTGAGTGTGCTGCCGGTCTGCCCGAATGCCTGGTTGCAACGTCCGGTGGCCAGTCATTGAGGCTTGCACATGTGCATGCGTCGTTGTGTTAGTGCCAGTGCGGCTGTGTGTCCTTATTCGCATACGGCCCGAAGCTGAAAATATGTTGCAGTTTTCCACAATAAATTTGTCCACGGTCTGCTTGTCTGCTGTTTGTCTGTCCGTCCAACGAGCTTACTTATTTGTTTAGTCTCTACCTTTTCCCGTGTTTTTATTATTTTTTTTTGCATTTTTCCTTTAATCTGCATACATTTTCACGTGTTTGTGTGCATGTGTGGCCAGAGCATGTCAGGCAAGACTCGACGGGTTTGAGAGCCAAGTCTGCACTTTGCTGTGCGTCCAAATCATGTTCGACATTGTAATTACGGCGCGTTACAGTGTCAAAGAGTGCAATTCCTTTAAGAGTCCAAAATGTCGAAAATGTCGGAATGGAATGGACTCAATTCAACTGCACTCGGCTCGGCTCGGCAGGAGCGGACTGGACTGCCCGGCATAGAAAAGGAATCATTTTTATTTCGGCTGACAGTTGCGGATGGTGTTGTCTTCTATTCATGTTAATTTTGTTCTTGCCATTCGATGAGGTTGCCTTGCAATTGGTTTGTTTTTGTTTTCGTTTCTGTGGCGAAATTTCAAAAATGTGTCAAATTGTTTTAAAATAATTAAGAACATGCAAGGATGCGGAACTGAGATCAATGGGTAGAGTCGAATTGAATCGATTCGGACAACGCGCTATGTTGCTATAGCTTGTGTCAATCTTTATGCGTTCAAGGTGATGTAGCTTTCTGCCCTTAATTGGCGATGTGCTTCTTTTGACATCATTGGTCTCATCTGAGGGCCAAGGCACAAATTTTTAGCATTACTTTTTTTTAAATATTTTAACCGCCTTTAAGAACTAAGCAGAACGAAAATCCAATAATCTTTGACAGCTTTTAGGTGTCAAGTGAAAGGGAATGAGTGAGAATGTAAGGGCATGAGAGGGAATGAGAGGGAATGAGAGGGAATGAGAGGGCATGAGAGGGCATGAGAGGGCATGAGAGGGCATGAGAGGGCATGAGAGGGCATGAGAGGGCATGAGAGGGAATGAGAGGGCATGAGAGGGCATGAGAGGGCATGAGAGGGAATGAGAGGGAATGAGAGGGAATGAGAGGGAGTGAGTGAGCGAATGAAAGAGAGGAAACGAAAGAGATCGAGAGGGATAGAGTGAGACAGAGTGAAAAGGAGAAAAAGACATAAAAAGAGAGAAAGACAATGGGAATAATTTTTCTTAGATCCAGAAGTTTTCAAAGGCGCAGAACTCCGAAAGGTGGTAGTCTGTCCAAGGTTGGCTAACGATCGGTATTCTGGGATCGCAAATCCACCTTTCATAATCTTCTAGGGCTCCGAACTTTATTTGGTAGTGCCGATTTGTAGACCTATTCTGTCGACAACTGAGGCAGGACTTGTTTGTAGAGCTTTGAGCAGTTCTACACGCTCAACGTACGTAATCTAAGGAGTAGATTTAAATCTCAACTGATCGAAATGGATGCGCCTTATAATCTTGAATCGATCAAACGCTCTGAAAAACTTATTTCGTTTAACCCTTCCCACGTCCATATAAGTCATAACACAATTATCATTAATCTGAAAATAGCGCCGCGCGTTGTTAGCTGTTTCCACACATTTTCTACAAGCGTGTGTGTGTGTATGTGTGTTTTCCGTCGCAACTCCAGTGGAAATTAATATGCATAAAATCTGAATTACCAATGAATGAGTTCTAATGTAAAATAATATTGTTAAATAATGAATTGCCGATTGTTAATTGTTAAATTATGTCAACCGAATCGAATCGGATCGAAGAGAGCGAACTGCGACTCGCCAACGGACATAATGGCATCAGCATTTGGCGGGCATAAAACGAATTCGAATTCGAATTCGAAACTGAATCCGATTCTGAATTTGAATTTCAAGCTTTTTGACGTATGCGCGACCAAAAAAGGTAGCAGCACGACAAAACGTTTTGTTGCTGTCAACGATTTGACAGTGAAATGACAGCTGCCATTTCGCGACTATTGTTTTGCGAAAATGTTTAAGCGGTAATTAGCATGATTAGTCGCTGCCGATGCAAAATTCCTGCGACAGCAGCAGCGATAATGATGATGTTGCGGACGCTGATGCTGATGCTGATGCCAGCATTCGGTGGCTGGTGCCATTGTCGCGCAGTCTCAGCGAACAACGAAAACGGACGACAACCGACGGACGGCTAATGAATTTGTCTTGTGCTTAAAGTTATAATTTCATTGCGAATTATGCAATTACAATTAAGTATCTATGCACAGAGGTGCAAAAAAAAAAATAAATAAAAAAGCAAAAATAAGCGCAAAATATTCAGCTTAGCGAAATCTTTTGCTAACAAATAAAACTAAAAAAAACACATTTATTTTTCTCGTTCCTTTTCATTAATATACTTATGAATGTATGTCCTCTTGTAAATCCATAATCGAACGTGGGAATAAAAGAATTTCAATTCCGAAAACACAATAAAACATAAAAGCAACATAGTATAGGTCTTGCAACATGCTGCAACTGCATATGTTTCTTAACCTTTTAATGTTGCTATGAGCATCACGTATGGATTTTAAAAACCCCTTAAGACGTACCCAACTGCGGGTGGTTCCGAACTGTTTTAAGCAGATAGGCTTAGCCCGGCCAATTCTTGTCTTCTTCTTTTTATTTCAAAAGGGGCTAATATCGAAATATCCGATTTAGTCACATTTTACTTCTTTTAGAAAAATTTGACCGAAACAGGCCCGTAGAGAGGGTTGCAAAAACAATTCCTGAACAATTGTGGGCCCCTTCAGAAAGTCGGGACCCGGGGGAAACCTCCTTCCCTCACTCCCCTCCCTCCTCGCTACATGCCTCTGGACCGGAATAAAGTTTTTCCAGGATCTTGATGATGGATTCAAGAACGGGAATCTGACAATTAAAGAATTTCTTATCGAAGGGACGAAATTTTCGCCTATCTACCTGGATGGGAGCCTTCGTTGGCACCAAACATAAGAGAAAAATCCATTCAATCTATCTACCATTTTTTTTTTTTGCGCCAAATAGCGTTCAATGTAAAAGATGGAAATTATTTCGTCTTTTCTGGTTTAAATTTCTTCTGTTTGTCGTCCTCCGAGGACCGATGTCTGGCTGGCGATTTTTGGTCTTTCTGAAAATTCTTTCTTTTGCTTAATAGCTGCCAATCGTCTAATCGACTGATTGTTGCCATCGATGGCAACAACAAGAAGCGATGCTTGCACGCCACTCCATCATCTCCATCATTAATCATCGGCTGCTAAACGCTTTAATTTTACTAATTATTTTACATATCCCTCGCGCACTATATTTACCTTTGACCTTTGTTTTGTTGCTGCCCGATTTCGGTGGAGTTAATTAGGCACGCAAAGCCCAGAGCCCAAAAACCAAAACCAAAACCAAAGCCAAAAACCTTCCAAAAGTATCGAAACCAAAATGCGCAAGCAATGGCGCTTGGAAGTTTGCCGCCACTGTGCGGTCTCCGACTACCTAAATGGAGAGGGAGTCAGAGCACGCCTACTTTTCTGTTGCTAGTTCCAACACAAAAAAAAAAAAATATAAAAAAAACCAAAATGATTTAAAAGCGCGTGGGGGGTGGTAACCACACTCACACTCACACGCACATACGTGAACATGCATACGTTTGTACTTCTGAGCACGAGAGGCACAATCGCTTCGCCAAGCACTTAATCAATCAATGTCCATTGCCAAAATGGAGGAAACCAAGAAGCAACATCGCACAAGCAGCATGTTGCATGCGATCAAACTATATACATAGACATACATATATTTTATTAATATATATATATATAGATATGTATAAATTATATATATATACAGGCGGTTGCTGGTAACTTTTTGTCTTTGTTTTTTGCAACGAAGCACCTCTGAGTCGGACAAGCTGGACAAGCAGCTAAAACGCCAGTTCGTCTAATTCACTGCAAGACATGCTGTCTGTCACGATGCGACAGCGAAAATAGACAAACGAAACGGTGAATATGCACTCGCCACCACATGCTTGTTCGTTTCTGGACCCAAGGCAAATGTTGCTAGCCGAAGTTTTTGACTTTTCTCGACTGACCCGCGCTCATTCTGTAGCTGTAGCTGTAGCTGCGAAGCTGCGCACTTCGAAGTTCGAACTTGGACTTTCGCCGTTTACCGCGTGCGCGCACGCATACCTTAACAGGTTCGTAGCGACAAATTTTTTGTTCAAGAATTTCCTTCTTTAAATTTTTAGTGTTTTTCTTTTGCCGCCCCCCGCACTCACGATCAATTCTACAATTCGTTCGTTGTTGGTGGACGGCGGATCTTCGTTATTAATAAATGTTAAACGAAATGTCGTCGAAGGCGATTCGTCGCCACGTCGCACAGTGTCACGTCTCCATACATTTTTTTGGAAAAAAAATATAAGGAGTTATCGTAGGGCAATGAAATTTGGCAGGAGTATTGCTATAGGTCTATTAAGAAAAATTTGAAAAAATCATGGAATTCCGCCCACTGCCACCCCCACCCCCCATATAACGGGAAATCCTAACTTCCGCAATTTTTATCCTAGAGAGTTGAAATTTGGTACATAGATTGATGGACATATAAAAATGAACAAAATGAAAAAAAATTACAATGCCACGCCTACTTTTTGAAATACGCCCCTTCAAAGTTTGAAGATTTATGGGATATTTATCCTTATAAAAATTTTCAAAGGAAATATAAAATGTGAAGAATTTTTTGCCTATTTGTAAACTTAAAACATATATTAAACAGAAAACAAAAGCATTTTTGGTCATGCGCAAGCTCTATAGAAAGTAAGTTCAAGTGAAAACGCGCGAAAATGCAAAGGATAAAGCGCCTCTTCGCTGTGTTGAATATCGTTGATACTATTCAAGAAATATAATTTTCATTGATTTTTTTCAACATTTTGGTTAGAAAAATATCCAATTATAGTGCAAAGCTTTAAAGAAATTGAAATTTTTAAAAAATGATTAAAATTTTTCAATGAAACTGTACAAATCTTTATAAATATTCAAGGTATATCAAATACATAAATAAATATCGAACTTATTTTTACAAAAACTCATACAGCTTTCCAATTCTGAGTCTGATGAAATAAAAGCCTCAAAATCTATATTCAAAGATGATATACTGTCATCATCATCATCATTATTAAATAAAACGTAATTTTCCAATTCTTTGCACAATTGTTTTTTCTCGTGCACAGTTTTCTATATTTGTGATCTTGTGGTTCAGACGATAGCATCAAATGCTTCAAAACATCAATGTAATTTTTTTCTCCAGAATATTTTCTGGCATTGTGTAATTACGTTCCTATTTTACAAGCAAACATGTCATAATCAATTTCAATAATTTTCATTTGAAATGCACTTACACTCAAATGTGTTTCGAAAGGCGAGCTTAGCCAATTCGAATATTTCGTAAGGAAACCGCTCTTTGTATCGTTTGCAGCTATTCCACCAAGTGATAAAATTGCAAACTAATTATCCTTACTCTTTCTTTTAGGTTATCTGCATCAATATTTTCATTTATTTCATTTTTGACATATGAAAAACAGATCGCTTTGCTTTTCTGTTGTTGTTTTGTGAGAAGCCGTTATCCAAACGTTAAACAAATCGACAATTTTTAGCTCCGAGGTCACTATAGAAAAAAACGCTCCTATTACGAACGGGGCAAAATTGGGGCAGCCTATCTTTTTATATGTTATTCTACTTACTTATAGCAACAATATTTTATAAAAATTGGAGAGAACGAAATTTTAGAAAATGAGAAATTCAATTTTGAAAATTAAACTTGATTTCAAATTAATTCAACTTCTTATTGTTTACTTAAACCAATGACAGATAAGGTATTATAAACAAACTTTAAAAAAAATAAGATGACCAGGTACTACTAATTTTATATTTTAATTTGACATATTAAACTTAATGATCGGATCACAACTCACAAGTACAGAGCAAACTTAAGCACAAGTAATTATATTGCAATTTTTGTGCTCAAAAACAACAATTTACATAACTTCAAAGTTTGAGAGCATGCTGTGGGGCAATGGCTAAACATATTGACATCATTCTTTTTGATTTTTCTTAATATGAATATTATCTATCAAAATTCATAAAATTATTTTAACAATTCGAACCTCGATTTTTGGCATTTTTTTCCGCTCACGTGACACTGTGCGTCGTCGTCAGCACGTAAACAATTAAGCTATAGTCTCTTCTTCGCTTTAGCTTCGGATGCGAGTGTGTTCGTTCGTGTACATGCCATTGTGAATGTGTGCTAGTATGTACTTTGTCATCCATTGGCTTTTAGAAGGTTAATTTGTTTATCATTGTTCGCGATGTTGTTGCTGTTGCTGTTGTTTTTGTTGTTCTTGTCGCCGATTCTGCCGCTTTGAACAGGTACAATTTCAATTTGAAGGTGTTTACGGCATAAAAAAAAATGTTTTTCTACTTTTTTTTTTTAGATATTTGTTTTTCAATTCGATCTTCGAACGGACTGGGTTGAAAAAAAAATAAAAATAAACAAAAACAAAAACAAAACGAATTATTCCGTCAAGAAGGTAAGTATTCACGAAAATGCCGCCCGTTCATAAAAATGATGATTGATGATGGATTCTCGTTTCGCTTAAGACTCGCAAGACGTACTCTCTAATTTGCTGAATATTCATCAAACTCGAAATTCGTCTATTCGAGTGCCTGATAGATAGACCGATAGACAGGACCGACCCT
>CM035806.1:146633166-146758166 GCA_020466095.1 Chlorops oryzae
TTTTCTGTTTCTTTTTTCTGTTTCTTTTTCTGTTTCTTTTTTTCTGTTTCTTTTTCTGTTTCTTTTTCTGTTTCTTTTTCTGTTTCTTTTTCTGTTTCTTTTTCTGTTTCTGTTTCTTTTTCTGTTTGTTTTTTTTTTGTTTTTCTTTTCTGTTTCTTTTTCTGTTTCTTTTTCTTTTCTGTTCTTTTTCTGTTTCTTTTTCTGTTTCTTTTTCTGTTTCTTTTCTTTTCTGTTTCTTTTTCTTTTTCTTTTTCTGTTTCTTTTTCTGTTTCTTTTTCTGTTTCTTTTTCTGTTTCTTTTTCTGTTTCTTTTTCTGTTTCTTTTTCTGTTTCTTTTTCTTTTTCTGTTTCTTTTTCTGTTTCTTTTTCTGTTTCTTTTTCGTTTCTTTTTCTGTTTCTTTTTCTGTTTCTTTTTCTGTTTCTTTTTCTGTTTCTTTTTCTGTTTCTTTTTCTGTTTCTTTTTCTGTTTCTTTTTTGTTTTTTTTTTTTTCTGTTTCTTTTTCTGTTTCTTTTTTGTTTTTTTTCTTTTTCTGTTTCTTTTTCTGTTTCTTTTTCTGTTTCTTTTTCTGTTTCTTTTCTGTTTCTTTTTCTGTTTCTTTTTCTGTTTTTTTTTTTTTTTCTGTTTCTTTTTTTTTCTGTTTCTTTTTCTGTTTCTTTTTCTGTTTCTTTTTCTGTTTCTTTTTCTGTTTCTTTTTCTGTTTCTTTTTCTGTTTCTGTTTCTGTTTCTTTTTCTGTTTCTTTTTCTGTTTCTTTTTCTGTTTCTTTTTCTGTTTCTTTTTCTGTTTCTTTTTCTGTTTCTTTTTCTGTTTCTTTTTTTTCTTTTTCTGTTTCTTTTTCTGTTTCTTTTTCTGTTTCTTTTTTTTTTTTGTTTCTGTTTTTTTTTTTTCTTTTCTGTTTCTTTTTCTGTTTCTTTTTCTGTTTCTTTTTCTTTTTCTGTTTCTTTTTCTGTTTTCTTTTTCTGTTTCTTTTTCTGTTTCTTTTTCTGTTTCTGTTTCTTCTGTTTCTGTTTCTTTTTCTGTTTTTTCTGTTTCTTTTTCTGTTTCTTTTTCTGTTCTTTTTCTGTTTCTTTTTCTGTTTCTTTTTCTGTTTTCTTTTTCTGTTTCTTTTTCTGTTTCTTTTTCTGTTTCTTTTTCTGTTTCTTTTTCTGTTTCTTTTTCTGTTTCTTTTTCTGTTTCTTTTTCTGTTTCTTTTTCTGTTTCTTTTTCTGTTTCTTTTTCTGTTTCTTTTTCTGTTTCTTTTTCTGTTTCTTTTTCTGTTTCTTTTTCTGTTTTCTTTTTCTGTTTCTTTTTCTGTTTCTTTTTCTGTTTCTTTTTCTGTTTCTTTTTCTGTTTCTTTTTCTGTTTCTGTTTCTTTTTCTGTTTCTGTTTCTTTTTCTATTTCTTTTTCTGTTTCTTTTTCTGTTTCTTTTTCTGTTTCTTTTTCTGTTTCTTTTTCTGTTTCTTTTTCTGTTTTTTTTCTTTTTCTGGTTCTTTTTCTGTTTCTTTTTCTGTTTCTGTTTCTTTTTCTGTTTCTGTTTCTTTTTCTGTTTCTTTTTTTGTTTCTTTTTCTGTTTCTTTTTCTGTTTCTTTTTCTGTTTCTTTTTCTGTTTCTTTTTCTGTTTCTTTTTCTGTTTCTTTTTCTGTTTCTTTTTCTGTTTCTTTTTCTGTTTCTTTTTCTGTTTCTGTTTCTTTTTCTGTTTCTTTTTCTGTTTCTTTTTCTGTTTCTTTTTCTTTTTCTGTTTCTTTTTCTTTGTTTCTTTTTCTGTTTCTTTTTCTGTTTCTTTTTCTGTTTCTTTTTCTGTTTCTTTTTCTGTTTCTTTTTCTGTTTCTTTTTCTGTTTCTTTTTCTGTTTCTTTTTCTGTTTCTTTTTCTGTTTCTTTTTCTGTTTCTTTTTCTGTTTCTTTTTCTGTTTCTTTTTCTGTTTCTTTTTTTCTGTTTCTTTTTCTGTTTCTGTTTCTTTTTCTGTTTCTTTTTCTGTTTCTTTTTCTGTTTCTTTTTCTGTTTTTTTTTCTGTTTCTTTTTCTGTTTCTTTTTCTGTTTCTTTTTCTGTTTCTTTTTCTGTTTCTTTTTCTGTTTCTTTTTCTGTTTCTGTTTCTTTTTCTGTTTCTTTTTCTGTTTCTTTTTCTGTTTCTTTTTCTGTTTCTTTTTCTGTTTCTTTTTCTGTTTCTTTTTCTGTTTCTGTTTTTTTTTCTGTTTCTTTTTCTGTTTCTTTTTCTGTTTCTTTTTCTTTTTCTGGTTCTTTTTCTGTTTCTTTTTCTGTTTCTGTTTCTTTTTCTGTTTCTTTTTCTGTTTCTTTTTCTGTTTCTTTTTTTCTTTTTCTGTTTCTTTTTCTGTTTCTTTTTCTGTTTCTTTTCTGTTTCTGTTTCTGTTTCTTTTTCTGTTTCTTTTTGATTTTCGAGCAGAACAAAAATTTTAAAAGAAAAATGGTTGAGTCCACAACATTTTTGGTTGATTTGAAAGGAAATATTTTTAATTACATTTCTTTGCGTTTGGTTTATAAAATTGGACATATAAGATATTTATTCATCGTAGAACTTTTTAAGCATTGCGAAAGCAATCACGACAACGGAGTGACAAAATCGGATGAAGTCCATCCGATGGCTATTTTTGGGGTAGGGATGGGCAAAATGGGAAAATACATCGATATATATCGTATCGATATATTTAAAAAGCATCGAAATTGAAACGATACTATCGGGGGAGAAATATCGACCTTTCGATATATCGAATTATAAATACCAATTAAAAATGGCTATTTTACTAAAATGCAGTGTACCTTCTGCTTGGGGAGAACTCTCCTAAGCGGACACTTGTACTCTAAACGGACAGATTTCAGGAATTTTCTTGTGCTCCTGCTTCTCAAATACTTTCCTCTTAAGCGAATACCTCTGTTAAGCGGACATATATTTGGTTCGCGTAGGTGTCTGCTTAAGACAGAGTACACTGTACATATTTTAGACAAAATTTGAGGTGTACAAAAGGACGTTTTTGAGTTCTCAGATGGTATGATAAGATATGATACGATAAGATAAGACATGAACGATTAAAATTCCGCTTTATATCCAAGAGAAATACGTGTTTACAACGATAGACATACATATATAAAATATCGCTTTTGATGTCGGGAAAAGTATATCGATGTACGATATATCGCCGAGCAAAAATATCAGTATAAATTTTCGATATATCGTTTTAAAAATATCGATGTTTTGATATATCGATATTTTTTGCCCATCCCTATTTTCGGGTTATGTTCAGCAGAGGGCTCTGTGGCCATTTGCTTTGAACGTTAAATAAATTTGTTTTGACAGTTCTTGTATAGGTATTTTTTTTTTTTTGAAATTTTTTTTTATTTTAAAAATTATCTTGTCATTTCAATTATGTCCGTGGTTGGTTCAACAATTTAAATTTGAATCCATTTTTGAAAATTATCATGTCAACTCAACCTGAAATATGGTTGATTCAAAAAGGAAAATCATTATTTTTTCCAACAAGAAAAATTGTTAAATTAGAAATATTCCTTGTTGAAGCCGTTTTGTATGTTTCTTCTTTTGATTTAACCAGTTTTCTGGTTGATTTTTTTCTCTGTGTATGTATGAAACGGAGGAAGTGTTAGTTAAATAAACTGAAGCATATTTAAAGGATAAAATTTCAATTCAATTGAAAATATTTTTTTTTTTGTTAGCTTTCCTAACTCAAAACATTATGGAGATGAAAACCACAAATGTGAGGGGGGAAAATAGCAACGTCTTTATCCCCTCTTGAAAAAGCATCCCATTTAAATAATTTAATGGTAATGGAAAAAGACTGACATATCTTGTAATCAAAATAAATATATTCCAAGGCATTAAGGATGGTTCTGCTTACATTATTGCATCAAATTTCTCTCGGAGCATATTTTAGAAATTTGCTTTTAGAAAATTTGATGTGATATTCTCTTTCTTTTGAAAGCAAATCCAAAACCACTAAACGTAATGAAAATTAGAATAAAAATTCATTTCAATAAGAAAAAGCTGAAGCCTTCGATTTCCTTTAACCATATTCACAGTCATTGGGGAAAATGCATCTTAAATAAATTTCAAAAATTTTACAAAAATCAATTTCTCTTAAATTTCGATCTACATAAAGCATCCCATTGATTTGTTCCCATCAAACATTTGGAGTCCTACTATAAATGATTCATTTATGAATCCTTATTCGGAGTGTGAGCCCTCATAATGAGCTCATTCATTATTCCAAAATGAACTTGCTTCCGTTCTTGCGAAGGTTGTCCTATACGAGTCCGAAAATCATATACCGAAGGTGTCCATTTTAGCGTCAAACTGACTGACTTCTTCAGCTCTCATATTTATGAGCATGCCTTAGAATTTTAATATGTAAAAAAATGAAAAAAAAAATCAAAAAATATTCAAAAGATATTCAAAAAATATTCAAAAAAATTCCAAAAAAAAAATGCAAAAATATTCAAAAAATTTCAACAAAAAAAAATGCAAAAAATTCAAAATATTCAAAAAATTCACGGTCAAAAATTCCAAATTAGTTCGATTAAGTATGCCTATTAAAATGTTGAATTGTCAAATTAACAAAAAAAAAAGCCTACTTCAGTGAATGAAATATTCAAAAAGCACAGTTAAATGCAAAAAAATTCAAAAAAATTCAAAATATTCAATAAATTCAAATAATTCAAAAAAAAATTCAAAATGTTCAAATAATTCAAAAAAATTCAAAATGTTCAAATAATTCAAAAAAATTCAAAATATTCAATAAATTCAAAAAATTCATAAAAAAAATTCAAAATGTTCAAATAATTCAAAAAAATTCAAAATGTTCAAATGATTCAAAAAAATTCAAAATATTCAATAAATTCAAATAATTAAAAAAAAAAATTCAAAATGTTCAAATAATTCAAAAAAAATTCAAAATGTTCAAATAATTCAAAAAAATTCAAAATGTTCAAATAATTCAAAAAAATTCAAAATATTCAAAATCCGCCCTCATATTTATGAGTTTAAAAAGACTCAAACATTTCGAGTGATATTTATAAGTATTTTCTAAAAAAAAAAACTTCATTGATAAATACACAGCTTGCGGGTATTATGTATATGGGATTTGATCCTAATAAATAACACAGAGAGACATATCATAATAGTTTAGATCGCAAAAACATATGAGGCTATTCCATGAGTAATTTTGAAAGGAAGAAGCTGCTCTCCAAAGGCCATATTTGTTTTGATTTCATTTGAAAGCAATACAAGGAATTCCATAAAGAAAAACTATTTTATTTCATTATCCACACCATTGAAATTCACACACACACACACATGAAATAACACATTGCTTTGCATTGATTTCATCTGGTGGAATAGAATCGAAAAGTGAAATCGACTCCACGACTAAGAGAATCGTCCTTTTGATAACATTGAATTGCTACATTCAAAAAAAATTTTTTCCCGAAGGTTTTTCGCCCAATATTATAATTTACTTTTGGCCTCGGATCGTTTATTTTCGCCATTCTGATTTTCGATTTTCCTTAAATGTTCGTCAGCATGGCTGTCCAATGACCACGATTCGACCAATGGCGGACGGTATCTGTTAATGAATGGATTTATAGTTGCCGCAACTTCAGCTGCGTTATTAAGATGAACATGATGCGTCCCACTTAATAGGTGAAATTCAAAATTTCGATTAGTCCTACGTAATAAGGCGATGATCTGTTCACGATCATTTTCACCCGATATATTCGATTCCGATGCCTTAATCATACAATAGGGAATAGTACGCATACGTTCGGCTACCTTATAGTTCAATGGCTGATTAGCAATATACTGTGCTTGGTACTTGGCACGTCCATCACGTGAGAAACAATATTTATCAGGATAGAGTTTTGATTTCACGATATTCCTTTCGAGTATGTGCTTACAATTCTCTAAATCAACTGACCGTTCGGAGCCATCGTGGAGTAACTTTTCCAATTGATCGTAAACGTACGACGGTGGATCTGTAAGTAGATTACCGTTTCGATCTTGACGATCATCTTCGATAAGAAATTTCTCAATATTAAAGCGTATATATTCAATATGAAATATCGGACTATAATCACGCAAGCCCACAACATCGATGGTGATAATCAAATCGACTATATGTGGATAGATTGCCGCGAGCATGATCGATAAATGTGCGCCCATCGAATGCCCAAGCAGCGAAACTTTCTTCCAATTGTAGGCTTTCATAATATGCAAAAGAACGCTTAATAGCTGCCAATCACTATAGGGTATACCTTTCGGTAATTTCGAAGAACGTCCATGACCAGGCAAATCGACGCAAACGATACCAATATGCTTTGGAAGCAATGGTACTAAATTGTTCCACGTTCCCAAATTATCGAGCCAACCGTGCAAGGCGAGAATCGGACGAACGTCGCGATTGCCATACCATCGACCGGCAACATGGCCCCATGGAACCGGTATGCTCACATCGATATTCTGAAATTGAGAAGATCATTTTATAAGATGTATGTATGCACATATGTATGTATGATCGTATGCTCGTAAGTATTCAAAGAACGAGAGAGCGAGCACTTCCCTGCAGTAAAATCGGGGCAAATTGACCCCTGCGTCACCACTGTCATTCTATAGACATGGTCAACGAGAAGCTCTACAGTTCAATTTTCTTGAGCATTCATTAAATGAATTTGCTGCACGAGAATCAGAAGGCTCCGTAGCGTAATGGCTAGCATGTCCGATCATCAATCCGAAAGCTCGTGTTCGAATCCCAGGGCAGGCGAGAAAAAGTGGAAAATTGTAAAATTCGGAGGATTATTCTTAATGGATTCTTATAAGTGAGAAGAGAGAAAAATAGTTTCATTCTGAATTCTCGTGAATGCTTTCACAGTTCGTGCGAAAATTCTCATTAATTATATTATCAATAACTTAATTTTTCCAATTTTTTCGCAAAAAAAAAAAAATTTTTTTTAAAGCCTGTTAGATACCTATAATACTATCCACTTAAAAAAAAAAAAATTTGGCACCCGCCCGAGCGAGATTCGAACACGTGTCGCCAGGTCGCTAGGCCAGACTCTTCACACTGAGCCATCCGAGACCTGTGCGCGGCGCTTTCCATTTATGTACTATAGCTAATGAGCTGCCTCTACAGCATCACCAGTTCAATCGTCAACTGGTGTCCGCTCGAACATATGCTCATACAAAGTGTCAATAGGAGAATACAAGGGCACGGGTACAGTTGGTCACTAGTGACGGTGACGGAGGATTGAATCAGTCACTAGTGTTAATTACTGCAGGGTTACGAAGCATGAAGATCGAAATATCAGACAATACGATTTTTCTGCGTATCTTTCAGCTCTCTCTCTCTCTCTCTCTCTCTCTCTCTCTCTCTCTCTCTCTCTCTCTCTCTCTCTCTCTCTCTCTCTCTCTCTCTCTCTCTCTCTTTCTCTGTCTCTCTTTTATGTATTTTTGTTTGTTTTTTTTTTTTGTTTTGTTTTTTGGTCTTTCACCAACAATTGCTTGTTCGAGTCAATTGTTTCCTTTAAACTCGATCATTCTTACCTCGATTTCCTCACATTGATAATTCTCCATTGATTGCGATTATTTGATTCTCCTTTCTTCGGGATTTCGTTTCCTCAGAACACGGTTTCGAACTTTGCCCCACGAATACTTTTCAATGTTTGTCAAAAAAATGAAATTATGTGCTGCGATCATTCCGCTCCGAAGTCAAAGTTCTGAATAAGAACGAAAACATTTTTATGATAACGCTATCTTTTTGCTCTCTGTTCAAGCAATGGGTTTATTTGACTATGGTTCGAAAATTACCAGACACTCATTTCTCTTCTAAGTTTAGGGGATTAATCGCCTTGAGAAAACCGTTTTCAAAATTGTTTATCAATTAATTTTTTTTTTTAAAAGATATGATATGCCTGGTTTTTTTTAACATCACGGACATCAAACACATGCAAACGTATTGAAGCAGTTCCAACCATGTATGTATGTAGTTCCGATGGTGTCCATTGAGCCGTATTTACTAGCGATTTGGGCGACTATTGGTGGTCAGCCATTTCTCCCACATATAATGATGCAATAGGGTCGCATCAGACGAATACTGTGGAAACAAATCGCACCTCGGCAACTAAAGAGACACAACTCAAAATTTGCCATTATTCAAAAAAAAAAAAAAAAACCCGAAAAACAAAATGCATCGCATCAAAGCAAGAAGAAAGGCATTACGGCTTTTTTCGGCCATTTATAATAAGAAAAACGGAATGGAATTTTTCCGGCAGGCAGACAGGTGACTTAGGAATCTCAAAAGGCTCAAATGCCGCAACTGAAAGGGTATTTTCTATTTGAAATAATTAATTGAGTGATGAAAACTCCCAAATGAAAGTTGAGGCAGTGAAATCTAATTTAATAATGAGATGCAACTATGAACTTTGCTACTTTGAATTTAAGAAATACACTCGGCTCTCTTTTTACACGGTCTTTTTTTACACGATTTTGAAATAACGCGGTTAACCAAAAAGAAAAACCAAAAAGAGAAAAAAAAATTTTTTACACGAAGTTTTGTTTAAGGACGAATCCTTTAAAAACAAAAACTTATCTATATGGCAACTCTACTTAATGGCTTGTTCACATTACGGGGAATACCCGATTTTTACTATTGCAGTTTTCCTCATCGCGTTGTACACAGTGTTGCCATAATAAGAGGCCAAAAATTCTTCATTGTGTTCCAAAAAATCTTCAAAATGAAGTTTTAAGACTTTGAAAAATCTTCTTGACCTCAAACCTAACAAAAAAAATCTTCACTTAAAATTTCAAATAAAATAAAAGCAAAAGTGTTTTTTTCTTGATTTTATTGACAAAAATAAAAATATAACTTCATTGCCTTAACAAATAAGTATCACAAAATAATATGAATACAACCTTCATGGTATCACAACAAAGACGTAAACAACAACTTTTTTATAACAAGAACACAGTTTTTTCAACAAACAAAAAATATACATATAAAAAATGCCATTTTTAAGATTCCAATTCATCTCCGGAATTTTTGAAAAATTTACACTTAGAAAAAAAAAAATAGAAAATAATTGATATGAATTAATTTAATAAAATTTTACTGAAAAACTAAATATCTTCATTTTGAAGATTTTTGCACTGCAATATTTTTCAAAAATAAAAATCTTCTTTTGAAGATTTTTAATAAAAAACTACTCAAAAAATCTTCGGTTTGAAGATAAATCTTCACTTATGGCAACGCTGGTTGTACATAGCATTTTGTTATTTACGATTGTGTTGTGCAAGTGATCATTTCGATCAATAAAGTTATAATAGTTAATATTTAAGTTAAAGTTTTGTTTGACAAATTTTATTTATATTTTATTATTTTTTTTTTTGTAATAATAATGAATTGTTTTTGGTTTGTAAATATTTATATGGATTTTATTAATACTTTTTTGCACGATTTTGTGGGAAATTATTTACAGTATTTTCATCTAACACGATTTTTTACATTTCTGGAACATATCCCCGAATTTACCATAAGCCATGTATATTTTTTTACACGTTTTTTTTTTTTTTTGTTACACGGATTTTCGAGGAATCAATCTATTTCTTTTGAAATCGTATTGATTTCGAATTTTCTTTTTATTCGGATTTGATTTCTAGAGCATGCCTGTATAAATTTGTTATGAAGGGTCGTAATCGTCAACTCGGTTTACGAACTTCAAAATTTCCAATTCTCGAATACATTAGTGGTACTCATGCAGCTTCGCAAATGCCTTCGCAACTTTTCCCATCGTAAATTTTCATATAAATTTTGACAGTTGTGTGACAAATTTCTCATTTCCCATAATTTGCGAAGTCCCACTAATTTATGGTCACTGTATCATGTACCAGCGTTCCCACTTTGCTCCGATCGGAGTAGATTTACTCCGTTTTTATTTTTAAATTTGAAATCTACTTTTTGTTGGTCAGAGGTGGGAACGCTGTCATGTACTCTTCAGCCAGCTATCAATTCAATTATAACTACGGCCCTGGAAAGCATATCCAAAGTGACCAGTCGCTCAGTTTCACGCGGGATGGATTGGAAATTTCAAATTCCTATATTGTGGATTTCTCAGTTGTGTTATTTGCAATTAATTTCCTTTAGGCAACAGTAAGAAAAATCCATAAATCTTGCTTTTGTAGTTGTTGGCACAAGCTGTTTTTAAATAAATGCCGAAAAATATGTTCGTAGAACAAAAATAGTCTTTTGAAACAACTTCCTTCTGTATCGCAAAGCAAATGGTCACATTAAAAAAAAAATCGCCCTTTGTCCGCGGTTACCGTTTTGGTACATTTGTACCAAATTTGGTACATTTTTTTCGTTTGGTACAATGGTGCAATGCGAGATATAGCATCTGTCATGAGCGGTCTCCACTTGCGATTTATCGCATACTTTCGATCGCGTGCTATGAACCATCGCACGTCGAGATCTTAAGTTATAAATATATTAATTTTTGAAGTCCAGGAACGGTACATTTTTCCTAGTTTTGGTACATTTTTTAGAACAAGAAAATGAAGGCAAACGGCAACCGTGGATGTGGACCATTTCAAATCAGTGCTGCAAGCTTAGGGTATTTTACCCAATTTTTGGGGAAATTGATTTGAATTGGGTATTTTTTGGGGCTTAAAAATGTTTAGGGTGAATTTTTTTTTTAGGGGAAAATGATAACTGAATCGAAATTTTTTCATTCATACCACATGAAATTTTTTCGCTTTCCTTTCATCCGAAACTCGCTTGTTTCTTAAAAAGCTTTTTGATGTACCGAATTGTTCCTGGTGATATTCGATACATGCAAAAGCTTACTTGTATCGATGCTTTTCTCACATCCCTACTAACGTCAATACATAGAAAAACGCTACGCGCATTTTTAGGTAATTTTAGTTTCAAATTGCCGGATTTTGGGCGTTTTTGAATTTAATTTAGGGAAAATTTTTTTTTGGATCTGGCATCACTGCTGTCAGCTCTACCGGAAATTATGTATGCAAATGACATATATTTGCACAAGTCTGCAATGTACTGAAAGCACGGCTGCCAGGTTGGTAGTTTTCTAACAAACCTGGTATTTTTTAAATTTTTTTTCGATTTTGGTAGCATGGTAGTTTTTTTTTCCATTTGGTTGTTTTTAACTATAAATACTAATATTCATAATCGATACAATTTTCGATGGTATCAATGTAATGCTTTGTCCCATAGTATACATCAGGCGTCGAGCGTTGCGTCATTGTTGTTTTATGTTCAATTTAATCGCGTCGCGTGTGCTTCGTGCTTGACGCGTTCTATGGACGAAGACCTTAAAGGAGCGATGCCCGATATTTTGTATCGGTATCAACCCATCACTTAATTCATCTCAATTACTTTTGTTAATTTTTGTTAAGTTTGAATGATGTTTTTTTAAATTTTTTTTTTTTATTGAATTATTCTTTATGCTATAAACAGAATAAGGGCGTCAGCGAATATTCGCTCGACGTCGTTGCTTAAAATACACACGGTTATACGAAGTTGCCCACAACACAGCGAATTTCGCCGCGTCAAAACGCCGCAATAGCTCTAATTCTAATGGTAGCGCCGGCGACTGGCGAATCGCAGAATTTACACATCAAAAAACATATGCATTTGTATAAAATCTTTGAGATTTTGTTTCAAAAATGAGGGTTTGTACTTTCTGCTGGCAATGACATATATTTTCAATCATAGTTTTTCGAAATTCTGAAAACAACATGAGTTCGCCATTCGCTGTCATTGTGTTTACCCGCGCGAATTCTTCGGCGTATTCGCCTGGCGAATATTCGCTTACGCCCTTATTCTGTTTATAGCATTATTTTAATAAAAAGTGAAAAACGAAATTGGTAGTTTTTTATTAAGTTGGTAGATTTTTTTTCATTTGTTGGCTGATTTTTTTTATTTTTAACTGGCAACCTTGACGGAAAGTAAATAATCCAGTTACATTACGCAAACATAAAATGTATGGCAAATACGCAAACATGAAATCTGTACAAAATCGAATGTATTTGAATTAGAAAAATTTTGATAATTGAAATAGGTGTTGTGTATGACTCAATGAATAGAACAGAGATCAAAGTTCGTTTCGTTAGTGGGTGGACTCTATTCCTCAAATTCCAAAGTCAGAAGTATGAAACTTCGAAAACATCCCATTTGAATGGATGAGAAGGAAAGAGAAGCAAAGACTGGTTAAGAATGTTTGACAAACAACCATCTCTGTTCTTCTCATGTCTTTCTCTACATACCTAATTGTTTCAAAACATATTTTTGTGTGTCTGACTGTGCAGAAACAAATAAATATCATACTATATATATTATTCGAGATGAACTAAATTATAATGACAGCTGTTCTCAGAAAGTATATTTGTGGGTTAATCATTGATATTTGACTCTAAAAACATCATGCAATACACAATATGTTTAGCTTACAGCACAGCTGAATTTCTCTTTAAAAACCTTAAACTGATGTTCATGCATTGTATGAGTTTGGAAAACCGCGCAGCGATTGTACAAATACTTTTGCGTGCTAAAGCTAAGTTATAACTCGAGCGCCGAAGCAAAATCTAGGTTATAAGTCGAGCACCGTCAAATTCAACTAAATTTCATAGTGTCGTGTTTCATTGTATGATATAAAATAGAATAGAATATCGCTCGTTGCCATGTTCGTGCCCAGCCAGGAGTACTATCTTCAAGGATCCATTTTGGACTCTGCAGTCGATCATTTAATTCATAGGTATTCGGATTAACCTAACAATGAATTCAAATAAGAAATTTCTTGTTCTTGATATTATTGGACGAATTTTTTTTTTATTTAAATCCTCTCTTTTGCAGGCTCAAAGGTCTTTGTGATAATGTCGACATTGCACCCGAAAACTTTCAAGACTCAGAAGTTTGTCTCAGTCTTCGACAACCAAATGGTGTGCCTCTCTCCTTACGCGTTCGTCGTGCTTTGGACAGAGAAGCTCCGTTCCAACTTCGCTATATTGGTCAGCCGGAGTTGGGAGTTGGTCGCCCTACGCTTGTACGTTCCAGCATTGATGTAAGCTGTACATCGACTATTGTCGAATTTTTGACTGAGCTCGGATGCCGGGTTGACTTTGAATATGCCACACGAGGTAAGCCGATCAACCAATTCTTGTGATTTCTTTATCTATATATATTGCAATATTTTTTACTTTGATGAAAGGCGTCATGTTCCGAAAGGGACGAATGAAAATAACCGTATCGAAAATAGTAAAAGTGGGCAAACAGCAAGACAATGAGCCAATTTCGCAGAGTTACCTTGTCGAGCTTTCTGTAATAGCTCCAAACGGCCAAGACGCCATCGGAGAGGAAATGCGCATGTTTGCCGAACAATTGAAGCCGTTGGTGCAGCTTGAAAAAATTGACTACAAACGCTTGGGCACCGGTTAGTTCTTATAAATGTGATAGTTTTATTTTAAGATTTAAAGAACAAATCCTTATGGGCGTAACCAGATACATATGTGTATGTCCAGCTGTCCTGTCAATTTTAGATATCCTACTATAAAGATTTTTTGTGAAAGTCTTCGTCAGCTGGCATTTGCTTGTACCTCTTTCGTTAAATTCTGGCTACGCCCAAGGAAATGAACAGATATATATCGCACATTGGCAAATTAAAGTGACACAAGTCGACGCCGGGAAACGCGAAAAACTTACAAATTCCATGCTAGTTACTCTGTCTGTCCAAACATAAAAAGAGACATACAGCGTTTTGGAAACAATGAGCTACAAGCTACAACACAAAAATTAATTTAAATAAAAAATAGTCAGGCTGATAGTAAAGTGCATTGAGAATATTTTTCATGTGCCTAAATCGAAATTGACGATTCTTGACTTATGCCACTTTAGATGCCGATGTGCGATATGTAAGTAAAAAAATCAAATCGTTTTAATAATATTCAAAAATCTTTCAGCTTCTTTAAAAAGAACTAAGTAGGAATTTTCTTCATTGAATACCATTCTAACGAGATGGTGTTTTCAAATATACATAATATGAATTACGTATGTATGAATGGTTCGAGAAAATAAATACATTTTTCCCGCATTCAAATGGCTAATTATAAAGCGGATTTCTTCATATTTCTTCCTCATTTATATTCATTTCATTACAATACAGATTTCTTTCTGAGGGCTGCAAAAAATAAAATTTTTACGAAAAACTCCAGCTTGATTAAAAAAAAGATTTTTTTTTTTTTTTTAATTTATATACAGTGTGTGATTGGATTCGAATTTATTTCTCGAATTGAAATAAATACTCGGGAATTTAAATATGTTCGAAATTTTTTAATTCGAAAATTTTATCGTATAGCCGCTCTTTTGTTTTTGACAATGTTCATTTCTTTCAAAATTGCCATACATTCTTCAAAATATTGGTATGAACGAAATCCCTTCCCAAAATTTGGGAAAGGGAATCCAATCACATGCCCGATATTATTTTTTTAAATTTTATAATTTTTTTTTTGAAACTTCGTTATGAAAACGCAAGTATTACTAATTTTTGACATTATGGTTACAGTTATGTATATAAGTTGACGTTCAAAGGCCTCATGTTAACCCTCTGCAGCTGACGTGGATATCACAATTGACGTTGGGTCTAACAGACATCTCATCTCTAAACTAATTTCACTATTGAAATTGCTGACTGGCGTGTTCTTGGTCATATTTCTTATAAGAGTAAATAGTTCTTAAGCGAAAAAGGCAAAAATTTAAGATAAAATGCATTTTGTTCAGAGAGCACAAGCATCGTTACATTGGAAGCATGGGCGTATTTACAGTAGGGCAGGGAGGGGCAGCTGCCCCCTCTAAATATTTTCTGCTCAGTTTACACCGCAAAAGAGTTTTCCAGGAGTATCGAGAAATGAGACAAGGCCGGCAAAATCATTTTTCATAAGATAAAATGAAACCTAAGCTTAAATGTGACAACGCTAAAGTGCTAACATACATATAGAACAAACTATGTATTTGTATATTGCCCCTCCCTGACTGAGATTCTGGATACGCCCATGATTGGAAGCACGCAAGATTTTCTGTTTTACGGAATCTGTCAGACTACGACTTCAGCTGGAGAGGGTTAAGCATCATCCAATAAGTTTGCAGGCAGAAGACAATGTGTTATATTTTATGACCAAATGTTCGTGAAGATTAAAATTTTGTTAATCTGTCGCAGTTTTGCTTTATTTTTCAGAATTGAAACTCTTAATGTGTATTTTGTTCGTGGCAGCAATATTAATATTATTCCTTTCTGAGAGAAATTTTCGGAGCAGAGGTAAGTCAAAAGACAAAATAATGAATTTAATTATATTATGGGTGGAATTTTTGTGTTAAATAATGGAAGCCATTGAATATGGTGGGGGGAAAACAAGAAGCGGTTAAAATGTTTTCATTCAAAAGTTTTTAAAACTTAACATGTTGTTATGTATGTATATGACTCTCCGATGTGAGTGAAATTTGGTGGAGTTGTTAAGATTGATGAGTACAATAAATGTGCAAAATGACGGTACATTCTATTCACAGGGTGCCGAGATACAGGGTGCCAAAGTTAGCGATTTATTTGCTTTGAGCAAATTTTGTTGCATTATAACGAGGCTAAAGAGGTGTTAACGGGAAATTTTTTTGAATGTTTCCTAAAGAAAACTTTCAGAGCTTTTCGTAAAAAAGTAATAAGAAATTTTTTTGATAACGACAAATGAGAAAAATTCCGTATTTTGGTTTTCATTCTCGATTTTCTACGAGAGACCCCATTTTTATACCCGACACACTCTGTGTCGAGGGTATATTGCGTTTGTGTGGTTGTGTGTAACACCCAGAACCAAGTCGAGATAGACCATACAAAATATATATATAGAAATGATCAGTGTCACCAGGAGATTCGATTTAGCCAAATCCGTCCGTCTGTCTGTCTGTATACAGTTTTCTTATCGAAGGAGTTGAGCTATCTTGACAAAATTTGGTATGCGTGCTCACGGCGACATGAGTAAGAACAAGTTCGAGAATGGACCTGATCGGACCATTTTTAGGGGTACTTCCAGTACTAGGGTCTGTTTAGAAAATCACAAAAACTGCTCTAAAACCGGATTTTTTCAAGATAATTTGGATGAATTTCGATAGTTGAACATATTTAAAGCCGTTATTAAATTTTCAAAAATTGTAAAAGTGGGCGTTGCCGAAGGGCGTTTTTGAAAATTAGTCTCCTTACACCCGAAATTAAAATAAGACTTGAACAAAATTTGGCAATTATGCTTCCTTTGTAGCCATAAACATCCTCTCCAAAAATGTTCTGTGATAGGTCCATTATTAAGGGTACCTCCAGTACTAGGGTCTGTCACAAAAATCTCAAAACTGCCCCAAAATCGGAATTTTTCGAAATATTTCAATGAAACTTAGAATTTGAGTGTAGATATTAAGCCTCTGATTAGAATTTAAAAAAATTGGAAAAGTGGGCGTGGCAAAGGGGCGGTTTTCATAAAGAAATTTAACAAAATTCGGCATATGGGGCCCCTTATTGGGCCTTAAACATCTTTTGATATTAAAAATTATTTGAACATGTGTGTCTGTGTCGAGTATTTCATTGTCAGGCTCGCCTGACTATAACACCCTTACTTGTTTTTTTAAATATTTTTTGATATTTTAATAATCGATAGTCGCACATCTTTGTTTGGCTCGATTATGAACTTTTCTGTCTCTGTTAATGTTTTTCCACGGCCCATTATAACTACAAATGAAACAATTAGCCAATTCACAAAGACATCTAAAATCCCTTTAAAATTTATCCCCTTCTAAAATGAATATTTTGACAGCTAAAAATACTCATTTTAACTGGGCACAAATTGCGATTCAGAAGGCGTTGTGAATTGCCAAATTATGATTTAAATTGTTCCATTCGAGTGACGCGAAAATTGTATTAAAAACAAACAAAAAATTTTCAATAGAATAGAATTGAAAACGAAGCTGACCATGGCATAGGTTAGAATGTACGGTATTAAAAAGGTGAATAAAAACTACGATTCGAAAATCGAGATTTGCCTTAAATGAACTTTTCCACCATTTTACTATGTGATGCTGCATCATCAATCACAATTACAGGTTTCGTTGAATCTCTTCTCAGAATCCCAATGTTCCCATGTTGAGTTAATAAACCTGCTAAATGGTTCACCTTCTTCGTTATTTAGACCAGTTGACACTGTTTGCTATAACTGATTTTTATGGAGAAAGAATTTCAAACTCACCAACAAGTAGGGAATACTAAAATCGTTTCTCCTCAAATTGACGTGGAAAGGAGTAAAGTGGTGGCAAAGTTCAAAAATGGTATGTTTCTGCTAGTATTTAGAGTTGAAGAACTTTTAGCACACTTTGATCTAAAGGTGAATACATTGAGACTGATATTTTTTTGTTATTAAACACGTTTGGTGGTATACATTTATGGTAGTCACTTTAACTTTAACAATTAACATTTAACGAAAACGGTTATCAAATATACCTACTCAATCTCTGTAACTTCCAAAACATATATCTCATTTGAAGCGTGATGTTAAAACTTTACCGATGCAATGCGAAAAAAAGTTCAATATTTACATTCATTATATCATTTAAGAGCAGTGCAACTCGTACTTACAATATCGTTTTAAACGCCATTCACATTATAGGTCCATATGTACGAGTATATGGTGACGTATGAGTAATGTCATTTCCCACTGAAGTGCGTTGCTCATACGTCGGTTAGAACCATCTTTACATAAAGTCATCGCTCGCTTCAAATGCGAAATGGAATAAGAAGAAGAAGAAAATGAAACAAAAAAAATATTAACAACGCAAATTACTTGATATACAATGAATGCTAAAAATTAAATTGACTTTATTCTTGCTAATAACAAGGCTTTTACTTGTTCGCACGCATTTCATTAATGCTAATGAATTACTACTTATAAGAGCCCACAATTTTCCATGCACTTTCAGTGAACATCGCCAAGATGATTTATTCACATGAGAACGAGCATTATAAAATCGAACGAGTAATTATGCATGGCGAAAAAAGATATCATTTTTGTACGCTCATTTCGACAAAACATTCATATATTCCCAATAGGAAATTTCCTCCTCGATGAGTGATCTTTGTTGTCATTTCTCTAAACATAATAATACCCGACACACTCTGTGTCGAGGGTATATTGCGTTTGTGTGTAACACCCAGAACCAATCGTGATGGACCATGCAAAATACATATAGAAATGATCAGCGTCACCAGGAGATTCGATTTAGACATGTCCGTCTGTCTGTCTGTCCGTCTGTCTGTCTGTATACAGTTATCTTATCGAAGGAGTTGAGCTATCTTGAAGAAATTTGGTTTGCGTGCTAAAGGGAACATGAGTAAGAACAAGTTTGAGAATGGACCCGATCGGACCGTTTTTAGGGGTACCTCCAGTACTAGGGTCTGTTATGAAAATCACAAAAACTGCTCTAAAACCGGAGTTTTTCAAGATATTTCGATGAAATTCGATAGTTGAACATATTTAAAGGCGTTATTAAATTTTCAAAAAATTGAAAAAGTGGGCGTGGCAGAAGGGCATTTTTCGAAAATTGCCTCCTACACCCGTAATTCAAATGGGACTTGAACGAAATTTGGCACTTATGCTTCCTTTGTAGCCATAAACATCTTGCCCAAAAATTTTCGTGATCGGTCCATTATTAAGGGTACCTCCAGTACTAGGGTCTGTCACAAAAATCCCAAAACTGCATCAAAATCGGACTTTTTCGAAATATTTTAATGAAATTTAGAATTTGAGCGTAGATTTAAGCCTCCGATTAGAATTTAAAAAAAATTGTAAAAGTGGGAGTGGCAAAGGGGCGGTTTTCATAAAGAAATTTAACAAAAGTCAGTATATGGGGCCCCTTATGGCCTTAAACACCTCTTGATATTAAAAATTATTTGAACATGTGTGTCTGTGTCGGGTATTCTATTGTCAGGCTCGCCTGACTATAACACCCTTACTTGCTTTGAAATCAATTCGGGTGTCTTCAAATTCGAGAGGTAGATTGTGAGCTGAAAAATCTATGATTGAATACCAAAAAAAAAAAAAAAATATTCGCCCTGATTATGTATTCGGACAGATCGAATCCCTTCGGATTTTTCAAATTTTCATGAACGAAAAATAGTTTTTTCATCCATAGAAATGTGAAAATCCGAACGGATTCGATCCGTCGGAATACATAAAATCAGGCCGATTAATTTAAAAACGAACGAAGCTAGCTTAAATAAATTTTTTTATTTTCATCGGAAATATTCTGCCGTCGCAGAATATTTGGATAAAATTTGCTTTCATTGTCATGCTGATGCCATCGATATTGTCCGGGGACTTTTCCTCTTGGGTTCATAATCGACATTCATATGTGTTTCTATGTTTTTGACTTCGTTCGCTTCATTAATTACAGTTGGCTTTATTTGCTTGCTGCTATAGTGAAAATTATTATTCAACGAGCTCATGTGCGCGAAACTGAGTAATGAGCAAAATTATGAATAATTTTCCCTCCCGCCATGCGCCTCAAAAAATAAGAGATCTGCGTCCATAAAACAAGGGAAGCTCGAGGTCTCATGTTATTTTGCCAGAAGTCTCGTGTTATTTAGCAAGAACTTTTCTTGTTATAAATTACATACATACATATATAAAGTAAAATAGGAAAAGCATGTCATCCGTTTGGATGCGAAGAAATTGAAAGATATAATTGCTATGTTCATTTCTTTTTCTTTTTTTTTTTTTTTTGTATTTTCTTATTTATCATTTGACGCTCAGTGAGTTTATGATATTTCTTTGAAAATTTCATCCAAGGAAATAGCTGATTTCAAAAGAATTCTCAATTCTTTTATGACTCGGAGATATTCTAGAGTGAATACCTCGTTCTAGGAAGTTTATGAAGCATCAGTTAAGCTTTCTCAAAGCTCTGTAAATTGGCGAATTTATTGTATAAGTTGTTAGTAAAAAGATATCCGGACTCACTCGTCTTGATCATGTTCCAAACGTAGACATCCGTAGACGCTATGGAGTTGTGCCAATTATTGGGAAAATGCGAGAAGCAAGGCTACGCTGGTATGGACACGTCCTGAGAGCAAATGAGGAGACTTTGGCAAAGAAAGGCTACGCACTGGAAATTCAAGGTTGCAGAAAACGGGGGCGTCCGAAACAGCGCTGGATGGACACAAAAAAATGGGACCTAGAGGCTGTAGGACTTACCTCGGATGATGCAACCGACAGAACAAAATGGAGGAACTGGTCGCGTTTTGCGGACCCCGGGATAGACCGGGATAGTTAAACACGCAAGAAGAAGAAGAAGTTAGTAAAAAGAAAAGAAATAGTCGCTGTACAGAAGTTGCCTAATAATAATAACAATAATAATGTGGAACGTTGAAGAGCCTCAGATCTCATCAAGTGGCCCCATCGAATTGAAGGATTAGCCGAAGTATAGTAGACCAAGGTAACGTTGGGGTCCTTTTTCGTCCATCAAGACTCCTTAAACTAGGCTTCCGTTCTTATAAAGAGTCTCTGTATGCTGACTGATGTTTGTCGTCTGCAATCTCCTAGGACTGATGACGATAGTTACCATCATCCGTACCGCGGAGTTCCCGACGACCACGTTAGTAGCGATCTGCTAACTGGCGTTAACCGTGTGGGGCTAACTGTTGCGGCTACGATTTCAGCAATCCCCGCCCCACTCGTTAGATTTCACTAGAGGCAAAGTTGCCCAGGTTAGGTTAGGTTAGGTTAGGTTAGACTGGTTGGTCATTAGGACCGAGAATAGACCCCGAATTTGCCTACAAAATTCATGTCCAGGGGCGGACTGGGCCTACGGGCAACCGGGCAAATGCCCGGTGGGCTCCCAATGAACTGTATCTGGGATCAATACTCATGGAGTAAGGATTTTTTTTTAAATAATTTTTTTCTTAGGTAACGCCCGGTGGTCCCTTTGATCCCCAGTACGCCCCTGGTCACGTCAAATATAGAAAGTATTGACAAGGAAAATTTAACTGACTGTATGTATCGAAATAAAGAATTCAAAAGATAGTAGCAACACACAAACACATATGACAGCTCCAGAGTGTGAGAAGGATAACTGATTTTTTTACGACTTTACAGCAAGGCCATATGAATGCTAGACTCAATATCGCAGAATATCCGTTTTCCCTCTTCTCTGTGCCGCATCGAAATTTTATTTTATTTTCTTATGATTTGTACTCAAACTAACCCCACGTAATATTTTAATAGCTTTTTACCACAATCGAAATAAGAAAGCCGGAAAACAAAATCGCAAAAAAAAAAACAAGTAAGGGTGTTAAAGTCAGGCAATAGAATACCCGACACAGACACGCATGTTCAAATAATTTTTAATATCAAGAGGTGTTTAAGGCCATAAGGGGCCCCATATACCGCCCCTTTGCCACGCCCACTTTTCCAATTTTTTTAAAAATTCTAATCGGAGGCTTTAATCTACGCTCAAATTCTAAGTTTCATTGAAATATTTCGAAAAAGTCAGATTTTGGGGCAGTTTTGAGATTTTTGTGACAGACCCTAGTACTGGAGGTACCCTTAATAATGGACGTATCAAAGAAATTTTTGTACAAGATGTTTATGGCTACAAAGGAAGCATAAGTGCCAAATTTCGTTCAAGTCTCATTTGAATTTCGGGTGTAGGAGGCAATTTTTCGAAAAACGCCCTTGGGCCACGCCCACTTTTTCAATTTTTGAGAATTGAATAAAGGCTTTAAATATGTTCAACTATCAAATTTCATCAAAATATCTTGAAAAACTCCGGTTTTAGAGCAGTTTTTGTGATTTTCGTAACAGACCCTAGTACTGGAGGTACCCCTAAAAACGGTCCAACCGGGTCCATTCTCGAACTTGTTCTTACTCATGTCGCCGTGAGCACGCATACCAAATTTTGTCAAGATAGCTCAACTCCTTCGATAAGATAACTGTATATAGACAGACGGACAGTCGGACGTACATGTCTAAATCATATCTCCTGGTGACGCTGATCATTTCTGTACATATTTTGTATGGTCTATCTCGACTGGTTCTGGGTGTTACACACAACCACACAAACGCAATATACCCTCGACACAGAGTGTGTCGGGTATAAATATGTTGAAATCAAACATTGTTATCGTTGGAACCATTTTCCCGATCTAAGGGGGAAAAAATAAAAATAAATAAAAATCCCAAACTGCAGAATCGCTTTTCAGAACACAACATACAAATTTAATAAAATAAAATCCGCAATATTTGATCTCATTGGAACGCTAACAATTACGCTTAACCGTTCGAACTTCCAAACGAAATGACAATTTTGAAAAGGAAGCACCAAAAAAGGGGGGGAAAGCAGCGTATAAAATTTAATGTGCACCCCACTTTCCAATTTTATTGCTCGTTCATTCAATTTGTTTGTACGAATATTGAAACATGTTGACGCATGTATGTACGTATAGATACATATGTATATCGACTCAATACGAATTTGCTAATTCTGACAAATATGTATGACTGCGTGTACGTTTTGGATGTATGAATGAACCGGAGACTGTTCTACTGCATGATAAGTAGAATGGAGCTTCAATTGAAGAATGAGCCTTCAAATAATAAGCCTGACAATTCCCAGCTATGCTCTCCCATTGGAATCTACCGTGTCAAATTCAAAAAGGGCATCCTTAGCGGCTTTGTGAGTTTCAAAGAGGAATTGCTGATACGGTGAAGGGGACAAACAAATTCAGCGGTCTTTTGGCATTCTAAAATTCGAAAATCTTTGCCTTAATTACATACACACTCCCCTCTCTCTCTCTCTCACTCTCTCATTCGCTCTCGCTCTCGGTTGTCTTTAGCTTATAAAACTAGATGCCTTTTATGGGTTTGTTGCTTGGTTGCCTGGAACCAGATTTATTTTTGGCCTTTACAAAAAGAATTTCCTATCATCCACATTTCAAGTAACAAAATTTCTCAAAAATGTTCGTTTTTTTTTTTTGTGTATTCTTTAAAATATTCGAAAGATAAACCGATCAATGATAGTATGGAATATGGAACGGAATTTTTGAAAGAAATCAAACGCAGCATTGAAGAAAATATCCAAGCGTTCAAATTTATATTCTTGAATTTACTCCGCAATCAGTCATCGCAGCGTGAATTAGGTAAATACGAGTACCATCGCGCTATCATGTTCTCGGAACTTTTCGGAAAAAATGCATAAAACAAACAAAAAAATCGCAATAGACGCAGCGCAGAACAGACACGATGCAACGAGATGACCAAAAAAAAAAAAACATCGAAATTTCGCCTTCGGTGCGACGTTAACGTGGCCTACTTTGGGACAGTTTCTAGCAGGCTAATTTGACATTTATAGAAAGGACTTTAAATCAAATTGAACTATAAACCAGTTTAGCTTCGTCCTACCTTCGCCCACACTGCCGCAATTCGCCACGAAGGGAATTGAAGCGGAAAAAATCACAAAAGAAAAAAAAAAGAATGATGCTTAGTTTCATTCTTCATCGTAAATATTAAAGCCATAAGAGTAATGGTTCTTCTAAACTTGCCATTGAACTTTTAGTTTTGCCTGTCGATAAAAAAAATTGGATGGTGGATAAAAAATTTCGAGCATATTTAAAGGGTTATTTTGAGTTTTTATACCCGACACACTCTGTGTCGAGGGTATATTGCGTTTGTGTGTAACACCCAGAACCAGTCGAGATAGACCATACAAAATATATATAGAAATGATCAGCGTCACCAGGAGATTCGATTTAGCTGTCAGTCTGTCTGTCCCTCTGTCTATCCGTCTGTTTGGATACAGTTTTCTTATCGAAGGAGTTGAACTATCTTGACGAAATTTGATATGCGTACTCACAAGCACATGAGTAAGAACAAGTTCGAGTATGGACCCGATCGGATCATTTTTAGGGGTACCTCCAGTACTAGGGTCTGTTATAAAAATTACAAAAACTGCTCTAAAACCGGATTTTTCCAGATATTTCGATGAAATTCGATAGTTGAACATATTTAAAGCTTTTTTTCAATTTTCAACAATTTTTAAAGTGGGCGTGGCCGAAGGGCGTTTTTCGAAAATTGCCTCCTACACGCGAAATTCAAATGGGACTTGAACGAAATTTGGCACTTATGCTTCCTTTGTAGCCATAAACATTCTCCCCCACATTTTCTTTGATAGGTCCATTATTAAGGGTACCTCCAGTACTAGGGTCTGTTACGAAAATCTCAAAACTGCCCCAAAATCCGACTTTTTCGAAATATTTCAATGAAACTTAAAATTTGAGCATAGATTTAGGCCTCCGATTGGAATTCCAAAAAATTGGAAAAGTGGGCGTGGCAAAGGGGTGGTTTTCATAAAGAAATTTTACAAAAATCGGTATATGGGGCCCCTTATGGCCTTAAACACCTCTTGATATTAAAAATTATTTGAACATGTGTGTCTGTGTCGGGTATTCTATTGTCAGGCTCGCCTGACTATAACACCCTTACTTGTTTTGGATCAGTTAGTACTACAATTATATATTTTGAATGAGTCTAGGGCTAAAATTTTCTCATAGATATAATACGAAATTGAACACAAATACAAACGCAGAGACCACAAAGTGCTGCACTTATCAAAAGTAAGCGAGTAGGTATCTTTAATATTGAATGTTTGTACCTTTTTGGAAAATTTGCGATATCAACGCGATAAACGATCTGCGAGAAAAATGGTACACGACGGAAAATGTTAATGACCGTCGAGACAGGACGAGAGGGCGCGGGCGGTTGAACAGAGGCCGATGATGCTTGAATTCTAGTCTAGGCATCCGCACTATGTGTCTGCAGCCATTTTTACTGAATTGCATAGGTGGAAACTTTTGCTGCATCCAAGAAGACTCCAAGCTATAAAACCACAAATTTATATATAATATATATATATATATATATATATATATATATATATATATATATATATATATATATATATATATATATAGTATGTAAAGGTACATTTATTATAGAATCTGCAATTGGAAAAGTTGTTCAAGTTGAACGCGAAGCTGACAAGTCAGTGGTTGCCTTTCGTAACTCTCTGAATACAATTCCTTTCCGTATGAACATGAAATTGCTTCATTGAAGCTTTTAAGTGCAATTTGTTGTTTGCCAACGCCCTCCTCCATTCGTACAGATATGTGTGTGTGTGTATGAGTGTGTGTGTGTGTATCTTGAAAAGTGGTGGGTGTATCCCAGCAAGAAAATATCTCCTGCAGCAAAAAACTCATCGGTGCCATTACCCCGGTAGCACATACAAGATGCGCGCATTTTCGCGCACGACTCCTTGGGGGACAATGTCATCGTAAGAGGATGCTTGCTCGCGCGCTCAATTCCCATTAGCTGGTTGGAATTTAAAAAAGCGATTGCCTACGAAATTTCCTGCTGGGTTATTTTTGCCAAGTAAGATAATACGGTTTGCTATAAACCAATTTAGATTTAAATCGTGAAATTGAAAGTGCGTTGAATTGTCTTAAGTTAGCATTCTGCGGTTGATAACAATTCAAAATTCATCGAAAATGTACATATATATCCAATTACTTGCTCCTTCTGCGGTGATAGCTACATACATATATATGTCGATGCGAATGTAGATTGTATACCAAAATATCTAAATGGAGTGCCGGAAGCACTAATGTATGAAACACATGAAGCTACTCCCTTTTTTCTGATCTACTTTCTTTACAACGGACCTTGAAATAATATGAATATGTAAGGGTGTTATAGCCCTGATATGATATGCGGTACATTCCCTCGGTGTAACGCGGTGTTTACTTACGTTTTGAGCAACTTGGAAGAGTATAAATCAAGCCTATATGATATATTAAGGTGGATCGTTTTGTTCGACAAAAAAAAAATGAAAATTGCCCTAGTGAAATAAGATTCTACTTACAACTTTTTTGGAGAAAAAATGCCCAGTCGAATATTTTTTCTTCCGCTTTCCAAAACGAAGGCCCATCTTAAATATGCCTAAAAGCATGCTACAAATTATTGAAATTCCTATCTAATCAAAAAAGTTTTTAAATTGAATTTTCCTTTTCCCGATACTTAGCATAATTTTAGGCATGAGAAATAATAAAATTTTGCTTGAAAAATCATCATAAGTTGGCCATTTTTTTTTTTAAATAAACTTCTTTAAAAAAATAAAAAAAAATATATTTGAAAGCAAGAAATTGGGTGGTACCAGCAAGAGCTATCAGTGCGATGAAGAAAAGAGTCTGGCGGGTTAAGCAAAGGCATGCGGCATCATGAAAGGAATTTTTAAATTTCGATAGGTGCCATCTAAAAACACTGTGGAGACCAATTTTGTAGATTTTTATTTTGAACGGTCCTTGAAATATCCTGGAAAATCCTCTTTTAATAAGCATTTTTTCAAAATTCTATATCTCAACAACGAATTGAGATAGAGAGACGATCTAAGCAGATTCTGTTAGATAATAAAACAAGGAAGCTAAAAAAATTTTTTTAAATTTTTACACTGTGAAAAATTTTTTCACAAAACTAAAAAGAAAATTTTGAATATTTTTTTCAGTGTATTCCCAGTTTCCCGCCACTCTATAAATTGCTTTTAGAAATACCCCTTAGTATTTACTTTCATTTAAAAGAAAAAAATATTTCAATCAGATGGCGCAACAGTGAGATATTCAAAAAATTGCAAGTGCACATAGATGCTCCCAGTACTAATATCCAGTACAAATGTGTGCAATATGGTACAAAAACACATCACTCATACGCCAAGTCTTAAGTACTTGTGTTTCATCGCAATCGGTCGCGTCCACCACCCACCTCCGATACATCCCAAAAAGTTTTTCTCATATAAAAATTTTATTTTTTGTCGGCATTCCTCAACATTTTGCCTAACCCTAAAAAACTAACACGATAAACCCATCCTGGGAAATTTTTATATTCAATTTTAACCTAATGGAACTTTTGGTAATCAAATGGCATTTTTGATTTTGGTTGAAATTTTGATTAAATTCCTCAAAAAACTGGATTTTAAACCACTGTGCAACGGAGCATATTAAAGCAGATGGCGAACCAGCGAGGTGAAAAGTTTCTTGATGTAGGGAGGATCATCGAATTCTCTCGTCCATCCCATCGCTTAGCAAAGCCCAGCGTTAATTTACACCTTGCACATTCGATAGACTCATGGCAGCTTAATGACCTCCTTTTCTAATTCGAACACAAAATCATGGCACCCAGATAATCTCAGACAGTCCAGCTTGGTTTTGGTCAAAATAAATCTCATGGAACTAGCAAGCAAACTTCCTCTGGACCGATTAGCAATTACAACATCCGAACCATTCTTAGTGTACGTACTTACTTACTGACTAAAACAACACGAATCAATAGACTTCCGAAGTATGTAACCATTTAGTCCTTTCCTCGAATTAATAAAATGCGAGTGGCTATCGAAACTGATGAGCCAACTATGTAGAATGAAAGCCTATTCAAATTTTATTCGAGCACATAGTGCTGATTTTATTAGATACACTATGAATAGACATTGACATATTTACAAATGAATATGTGTGTATATGTACGTGTACGTGGACATGTGTGCTTTGTTTTGGTACATTTGATGGTAGGTATATTGAATTTTTGGAAATTTTATGCCAAACAAACCAAACACTTTGAATCAATAGCATTGATTCGCGAATAAACGCTGCAATAGACCAGAACAACCGAACAATCTTTGTGGACAAATCGCCGCATTTCCTTATTTTGATGGCATTTGATGATCAAGCGAAAAATCATCGAACATTTCCTATTTTAATCCATTTATGCGGTGAAAACTTTTCACCATACACATGCATACATATCGTTGGTGTCGTTGCAATCACGTTCGAAAATTCAATTCAAATCTATCGGTGCTACATCGAAAGCGGCCACAAAGTGTTCAAATTGATAAACACGCTTGATTGAATAATTATGCAATTTTGGTGTTTGTTTTTTGGCCTCCATTCTATTTGAGTTCTTCTTTTGTTGACTCGTTGGACGTTGAATGTTGAATGTTGATGTTGAGATCCAGCAACATTGATAAGTGCAAAATTTTTAAAGTTGACAAAGCCAGTAAAGCTTTTTCATTAACGGCATCACTATTGTCATCCATCGTCATCATCATCATCACCACCATCATCATCATCATCATCATCATCATCACCACCACCACCACCACCATCATCATCATCATCATCATCATCATCACCACCACCATCATCATCATCATCATCATCATCATCATCATCATCATCATCATCATCACCACCATCATCATCATCATCATCATCATCGTCATCATCACCACCACCATCATCATCATCATCATCATCATCATCATCATCATCACCACCACCACCATCATCATCATCACCACCACCATCATCATCATCATCATCATCATCATCATCATATCATCATCATCATCATCATCATCATCATCATCATCATCATCATCATCATCATCATCATCATCATCATCATCATCATCATCATCATCATCATCATCATTATCCTTATTGCAAGCAACACCATCACAAAAGTGTAGTCAGTGTGTTAACTTTCTTCATTGGTGGAGTGATTTTTCAATGTTGTTCGTAACGTGAATGGGTTAAAGATTTCTCTAAGCTTTATTTTCAGTCGATTTTGATTTGATTAAATATGAAATTTTTATCATTTCGCGTGAATGCAGTTCAAATTTCGGTTAAAAATATCTTTATAGCATTTCATTTACTCTTTTTATGCTATGAGATCATGCTCAACACTCGGTCAATAGCAAAGGCTACAATCATCATCATCATCATCATCATCACCATCTTCGACATAATCATGATCAATGTAGGCGTTTGTTTCAACAGCTTCAAAAATCAAAATCCGTTTGGAATCTTATTTCGGTTCTTTCAATCTTTCAATGCATTCACAATTTTCAGGTGGACTATTCGTTTTAAAATATCGCCTAGCGAAATAGTTGTCGTCTAAGTTTTGGTCGATCCTACCTCGATGAGACTCCAATTGAATGTGAGTCTTTTGATTCAAGATCCAATCCAATGTGATAGAATTCAGTTGTCGATATTGATTCAGCTATCCGTTCGGAGTTGTTCATCTGTGTGTGACATTCAAAAGAGAAAAGATTAAGACCAATAATAATAATTTTTGTGTAAGTGATGTTTTTTTTTTTTGGTTATTATTCAGGCAAATGAAAAAACTTGTTTAAACTCGAGTTACTCTTATTTGTTTTCCAAAAATAATGTTTTTAAATCGAAATATGTAAATGCCCGAAAATTTATTGGCCCCGCTTCACAGAAGGCATCACATCATTATGTGCATGTGTAATAAATTTATATAGTAAGTTGATTTAAAAAATAAAATTAGGGTTGTTCTGCACGCTCTCACATCCGAGTCAGAAAATGCGGAGCTTCCGCAAGGATTTCAACACCGGCATCCGCATTCTTGTCCGCATTAACCCGATGCCGATGTTCATGCAGATTCAGGCGTCTCACAGTTCGGACCAAAAGAGTATAGTAGTAGATTTTCGAGTACAGTAGAATCCCAATTAAATGAATCAAATTAATCCAAGGGTATTCCGTATAATAGAATATCCGGATTATCGATCGATTTCGAAGTCAAACCAACCAATAATGGTATTCAAAAGAAAAATGGTTTTTCGGATAAGTGGATAGTAAATAGATGTTCGGGTAATCGCGATTCTACTGCGTATATTCGTACACTCTCCACGTAGAGAGAAACGAAAAATATGTGAAATTTTCTGTTTTTTCTTTTTTTTTTCTTTTTTCAATTTTTGTGTTTTTCTCGTATCAATTACACTGTGCGACATTTTAGAGATCATGTTTTGTAAACAAAAATTTGACGACTGTTTTTGAAAGTGCTCGGTGAGTATAACAACGCCTCATGCTCAGTTTTGTCAAGTCACCTCGACTTTTTTTTTAAATAGACTTCAAAATTCGGGGCCGAGAATTAAATTACTCACTTACTTATGGCTATATCTCGTAATCCGTTCAATATTTTAACTTCTTTTCTATCACAATTTATAACTCTGAACTCATTTTAAATAGTTTTATTACAAACCGTCCCGAAAAAACTCTATCTAGTAGGTGCAAATTGCAATTTTTCGTGCATACCCAAAGGGTGATTTTGCGTTTTTTCTTCCGATTTTTGGTAAAAATTGTTCAACTTTGCACCGGCAAAACGGTATCAAGTAGTGCTCGGATGCAGTTCGTGTATATGAAGAAGTTGTTTAATTATAATCTTTCTATATGTGCATCAAAAAATGTTGATAAAATGTTTATTGCCTTTGGGAACTATAGGCCATACAAAATAAAATTTGATAAAAAAAACACGTTAAATTTTAGGAATTTTTGCAATTTGCCCTTACTAGATATAGTTTTTTTGGATCGATTTGTACTAAAACTATTTAAAATGAATTCAGAGCTATAAATTGTGATAGATACGAAATTAAAATATTCAACGGATAACGAGATATAGCCATAAGTAAGTGAGTAATTTAATTCTCGGCTGCACTTTTTGAAGTCTATTTAAAAAAAAAGTACAGATGACTTGACAAAACTGAGTATGAGGCATTGTTACACTCACCGAGCACTTTCAAAAACAGTCCTTAAATTTGTATTTACAAAAATCGTGTCGCACTGTGTTGTGTATCATTCCTGTGTTGAATCTTGTAAGATATCTTAATGTGGCTTATACGTTAAAAAATATAAATAGAATATTAAGACCGATTGTGAGTGCTCATAAAAGCCGAAACTCGTAAAAAAAAGATATCATAATATCCGCATCCGAGTCCGCGGATGTACAAGAAAAGAAGCGTCGAATCCGCAATATCCCTTAACCAAATATTTACCAGACCCAACCGACGACAAGGGGTACGGAAAATTGAGTAAGATTAAGAGTAGGAGTAAGAGTAAGAGTAAGAGTAAGAGTAAGAGTAAGAGTAAGAGTAAGAGTAAGAGTAAGAGTAAGAGTAAGAAAGTAAGAGTAAGAGTAAAAAGAGTAAGAGTAAGAGTAAGAGTAAGAGTAGAGTAAGAGTAAGAGTAAGAGTAAGAGTAAGAGTAAGAGTAAGAGTAAGAGTAAGAGTAAGAGTAAGAGTAAGAGTAAGAGTAAGAGTAAGAGTAAGAGTAAGAGTAAGAGTAAGAGTAAGAGTAAGAGTAAGAGTAAGAGTAAGAGTAAGAGTAAGAGTAAGAGTAAGAGTAAGAGTAAGAGTAAGAGTAAGAGTAAGAGTAAGAGTAAGAGTAAGAGTAAGAGTAAGAGTAAGAGTAAGAGTAAGAGTAAGAGTAAGAGTAAGAGTAAGAGTAAGAGTAAGAGTAAGAGTAAGAGTAAGAGTAAGAGTAAGAGTAAGAGTAAGAGTAAGAGTAAGAGTAAGAGTAAGAGTAAGAGTAAGAGTAAGAGTAAGAGTAAGAGTAAGAGTAAGAGTAAGAGTAAGAGTAAGAGTAAGAGTAAGAGTAAGAGTAAGAGTAAGAGTAAGAGTAAGAGTAAGAGTAAGAGTAAGAGTAAGAGTAAGAGTAAGAGTAAGAGTAAGAGTAAGAGTAAGAGTAAGAGTAAGAGTAAGAGTAAGAGTAAGAGTAAGAGTAAGAGTAAGAGTAAGAGTAAGAGTAAGAGTAAGAGTAAGAGTAAGAGTAAGAGTAAGAGTAAGAGTAAGAGTAAGAGTAAGAGTAAGAGTAAGAGCAAGACAAGAGCAAGAGCAAGAGCAAGAGCAAGAGCAAGAGCAAGAGCAAGAGCAAGAGCAAGAGCAAGAGCAAGAGCAAGAGCAAGAGCAAGAGTAAGAGTAAGAGTAAGAGTAAGAGTAAGAGTAAGAGTAAGAGTGAGTTGGGAAAAATGTTTACCTTGTGACGTAAGCTGTCGGTTAACACAGCAGCAAAATGAATGAAGTCAAACAAACGCCGAGCGTGTATCCGTAATACCGAAGCTTCATTGAGGCGGCGCCACCATGATGAAGTTCGGCGAAACTTTCACCTGTTGTGTCCAAAAGAAAGAAAGGAAAAGGAAATAAACGAAGTGAAAAGCAGAGGAAGAAACAATTTTTCGTTTTCTGTTTATCTTCAATGAATCAATTTCTTTTTCTCTCGACTTTATAATTTTGAGGTGGTGGGAGCACACGTGCAAAAGGTGGTTAAAAACAAAAACATTGCCGAAAACTTTTGTCGGATGCTGTCCACTGGATTGGAACTGACACAGTCAAATGATTCGCCAATTCGTGCATCATCGTTGATGTTAAATTAATTTTCCCATAATCTAATGAATGCAGTGGATTTATGAATTATAACCGAAAACCCTAAATGGCCAGGTGTCCAGGTTCTAATTTTCATGCCGATTCGATCGAAATCATTTACCGAATGAGTAGACACCACTGCCACCACTAATTCGAATTCGAATTTGAATTCGTGAGCCCTGACTCATGAGGTTCGATGGAATTCCACACGTGGCTCTAACACCGACGATTCAGTCGAATGGTTATGGTCACACGAATGCTTACCATTAAGGATATGCACGGCAACGGTAAAGCTCTGAGAATCGCTAAATGTGCAAGTATAGTTCCCTGAATCGGATTTATTTATTCTCACTATGGATAGCGTCGAATTAGCGCCATCGTCCATGAGCTGTGTTTTAACACTGCAAATATACATACATACATTCATACATACATGTACGCATTTTTTTTATTTTTTGTTTGTTTTTCGTTGGTCCGCTTGAAAACATACCTCAATCCTCTCTTCGAAATTTCATTATTGAGTAGATTATCGTTGTGTTTCCAATGAACAGCCGATGCGTCCATTTCGCTGTTCCTTATAACGCAGGATAATTGCAATGTTGAGTCGATTTCATAGTACTTTTCCTCGAGCGGATCACCGAATTCATCAACGATCATAACTTTCGGTGCTGGTAGGAACCAAAAAGGGTAGGTAATATATGAGAATGAAAAGTCAGAAGAGAATGCTATAAATAATCTCTTTTAGGAAAAAGAAAAAAATACCCTGAATATCATGATACAAGAAAACAAGATAGCGCCACTTCAGCTCGATGATGTCACAAATACAAAATGAGAGCTGCGTTGTTGTTGTTGTTTTGCATGTTAAGCTCAACGTCACAACTAAACTTTAGCATGGGAAACAACAACAATGCGAATGCTACAAAATAGCGGTACCCGAAATGGCGCTATCTTGCTCTCTTTGTATCATACCTGAATATATGTATATAGTATAACCAGGGCTCGGGCTTTGTTGACTTTTATAAATTAAAAGCATACTTTTTGGAGCAAAAAAATTCGTATTTCCAACATTTTGCGAATAAGTTTTGCGAAGTTGAACATCAAACTGATTTTCTGACTTAAAAAATATTCATATTGAAGTTAAAAATCGAGTTGAATCTCAACTTTTTGTGAGTTGAAGAAAATTTGTACTCCTTAAAGTATGCTTTAAATTTTTAAAAGTCAACCAATACCGACCTCTGAGTATAGCACATAAAATATACATATATCTGAAATGGCTGGTTTCCCCCATTTCGGTCACGAATCACCACCCTACACAGTAATGAGCCGGTCAATTTCCTAAGAACGACTCGCTTTTGACCGGTCCAAATCCTACCGGTTATATTATGGCAGTTCGCTCCATCGAATTCGGGTAGTTGGCGGTCGTTTATAAACGCGTTGGTTTAAGGCTAGTCTGTAAATGACACTTTCATCAACTTAGAATATATATAAGGAAATGGTTTTTTATTTTCCTTATTTGACTATCCTTAAAACCAGATAAAATTAGGACAATTTACCCAAAAGAACTGACCTACGGTCAGCCGTTTTGCGGACTAGTAAGTCCCTCTCGAATGACAGGCCCATGTTAAAAAGGTCAGTTAAATACATTCGAAGTGGAATTATGAGGGGACTAGTACTGGTAACACGAAGGACTGACCGAAGGCTACACTTGGGTCAGTTCATATTACTTTTTGATGTGTGAAACGGAGCCATAGTGGATGACCTGGGCAAGAAGGGAAACACGGTCTTACAAGAGCTGAATATGGGGGATCCGAATTTGAATTGGGAGTCATATATGATTCTTTTGCGACTCAGGATGTTTACTGGGAAAAAAGAAAATAGTAAGGTAAATAATTAAGTACCATCCATAAAGTATGCAAAGTACTTAAACTTGAAAATGTTGGGGTTTATTGATTTAACCCCAACTTTAGAAGAACATAACCGTCGGAAGACGCAGCTATTGTGTTTTTATGAAGTCCTGGAATACGAATCTCACTTGATCTTACCGTTAACAATCAAATAAATTTGTATAGCCCTCGGGGGATGCGTTGATATTTGGCACTCATAAATGGCTTCGTCAGTTTTCTTAACGTTCGTTATCTTTAAGCGCCAATTATTGGGATATTGAAAATCCAGCTTAAAACGTTTATCGCCAGTATAAGTATGTGGTCCAACAGTTAAAAGGTCCAGTTTATTGCCGCCCAATGGACTACGACGTATCCAAGAGACCTAGAAAAAGGATTATTGAAATTAAAATACTGAGTCAATGGCTGACTATCGGGGATAATGAGAAAATACTTCGAGTTAAAAGGCATTTCTTTTATCATTTTCATCATGTGAATTTAAAGGACCTCCCCCAATAATATCTCGATTACGCGTCTAGATGGATTACTTACCGTCTTATCTTGCAACAATGAAATTCTGCAATTCAAATGAATGTCACTTCCCGCTTGCACTGTCATATTTGTTGTATGTCCAAGCCGTTGTAAATCTTCAAAGCGTGGTCCATGTCTAAGAGTTCATAAGTGTAAAAGAAATCAGATTTTCTGGAACTCATTCTCTGGAAAAATAAACGATTTCACAAGCCTTGTTTTGTCTTTGGATTTACTAGATTGCTTGCAATACCTCCCGCTTTCTCTTTTTCTCTTTTCTTGTCTATTGTTATTTCTTGCTCTCTGCATCTCATTGTCTCGGTTTTATCTCACTCGTTCTTAACTTATTTCTCACTTTTTCTGTCCTCCACTATCTTTCTCCCTCTTTTCCAAATTTCGGGTTTTTTCTTTCTCTTGCTCTTCCTTTTTCTTCTTTTTTCTCTCTCGCTCTCTGTCACTTTCTCTCTCTCTCTTCCTTCGCTCTATCTCTCTCTCTTTGATTCGTTCTCTATGATTCGCTCTCTTTGATTCGCTCTCTCCTTCGCTCTCTCCTTCGCCCTCTCTCTCTCTCTTTCGCTCTCTTTGATTCGCTCTCTCTTACTCGCTCTCTCTCTCTTTCGCTCTCTATGATTCGCTCTCTATGATTCGCTCTCTATGATTCGCTATCTTTGATCCGCTCTCTCTTATTCGCTCTCTCTCGCTTTCGCTCTCTATGATGCGCTATCTTTGATTCTCTCTCTCTTACTCGCTCTCTCTCACTCGCTCTCTCTCACTCGCTCTCTCTCAATCGCTCTCTCTCAATCGCTCTCTCTCACTCCCTTGCTCGCTCGCTCTCTCTCACTCTCTTGCTCGCTCGCTCTCTCTCACTCTCTTGCTCGCTCGCTCTCTCTCACTCTCTTGCTCGCTCGCTCTCTCTCACGCTCTTGCTAGCTCGCTCTCTCTCACTCTCTTGCTCACTCGCTCTCTCTCTCTTTATCTTGGTCTCTCTCTCTCTCTCGCTCTCTCTCTCTCGCTCTCTCTCTCTCTCTCGCTCTCTCTCTCTCTCTCTCGCTCTCTCTCTCTCTTGCTCTCTCTCTCTCTCTATCGCTCTCTCTCTCTCTCGGTCTCTCTCTCTCACTCGCTCTCTCTCTCTCTCTCACTCGCTCTCTCTCTCTCTCTCACTCTCTCTCTCTCTCTCACTCGCTTTCTCTCTCTCTCACTCTCTCTCTCTCTCTCACTCGCCGTCTCTTGCTCTCACTCGCTCTCTCTCTCGCTCTCACTCGCACTCGCTCTCTCTCTCTCTCTCTCGTTTTTTATCTCCCTATGTCCATCTCTTGCAATCGCTCTACCTTCTCTCAAAATATATCTCTTCAGCTAGTGAATTCATCTTATTAACTTATAACTTAAAGCTTACCTGTGATCGTGATGATGATGCTTGTTGGACGATGAGATCGTTTCGAATAAATAGTTGACCTTTGGTGAATTCGTTCTTTGATGCCCTAACGAATTGTATTTACCATTGGTTTTGTTTGAGCCTGTCATGGAAGCTACAACATTTTTCATACTCTTTCCTTTCAATCCAATCTCGCTGCTCGACCTCCTCAACGAAGCTCGCTGGGCGGTCGTCGATTTTGTTGTTGTTTTTTCTGTCGTTCCTGCCAATGGTGATTCCATGGCAATGCGCTGCAATCCAATAAACTGAAAGCCCGATGCTGTGCAATTGAAATGATCAAATTTCATACTTCTGGTCGAACTGCTATTCCTGGGATTATTGCACTTGTTGTCTCCACTCATCGCTGTTGTGAGATCTGCGTTAAAGTGATGCTGTTGCCTCTGAAATCGCCACTGCTCGACGAATAATTTCCGCAGTGGAGTAACTGCATCACTGTTCTCGTTGCTGTCATTTTTTTTTTTTATTAACGATAACGACGTAGAATTCCACATTTTATTTAAACTCTCCCCATCTGCCAATGGTTGCGAAGAGCGTAGCGGTTTTTGCTTTGCAAATTTACCCTCGCCGTTATGCCAGGCACGTTGTTTCAACATGACGCAGTCTTCACAATTGTTGGAATTTGAATCTTAAAATAAAAAAAAATAAAAAAATGTTCTGAGAATCAAAATACAGAAGAATTCAAGTAAGGGCGTTCAAGTCAGACGAGCCTGACCATACAATACCCTATAACACTCTTACTGCTTCTTAATAGATCTTGATTATCACTTTGCGAAATAAATAACTCTGATATGCTGTAGAGAATAAAACGCCTGCAGACTTGAGCAGAATATACTTAAGATCTGAAAATTTGCATACTTAAGTAATTAATTGACTTCAATTAAGAAGTGCGAAAAAACGGAAACGATAAAAATTTTACGTTTTCTTTTGATTCATTTTTGATTTCAGTGATTTCAGAGACGCAAGAGGTCCTCACGCTTTCGAGGAAGGACCGATTTTCTTTTATGTAAATAAGCCATGCACCGAAAAAAATCCGTAGGTAATATTGAAGAAATGGGCTGCGTTATTGAAGAAACGGCAGTAAAAATAGAGCTAACTAAAAAAAGCAATCAATATGAATAAAGACGATATTCAATATGAAGAATTTCAAATGAGGAAAAAAAATTCGTTATATTGAAGAAATATCTTCATATCTACGAAATTATTTTAGTCAAATTTCTTCAAGTATATTATCCTGCTTCGTTATATTGAAGAAATTTCCTCAAATCTACGAAAATAATAATTGATATTGAATAAATTTCTTCAATATTACGAACGATTTTCTTCAATATGAAGAAATTTATTGAAATACGCAACCCTGCTTCGTTATATTGAATAAATTTCTTCAATATTACGAACGATTTTCTTCAATATGAAGAAATTTATTGAAATACGCAACCCTGCTTCGTTATATTGAAGAAATTTCTTCGTATTTATATATTTCAAAATTTCATCATATGTATTAACTGTTGTGAGTCCCGACTGTCTCACATCTGCTATTTTTTATAGACAAGAAAAACGTCCAAATATCAAACACACAAAACAGTATATTAACTTTCTCATTGCAAGCAAAAATGATTGACTAAATAAAGACTCGCGATAAGAATTAAAAAACAATTTTATGTATATATGATTGTGTGGTTAAAAGGACGAAAATTATATAATATTATGAAAGTACTTAAAGAAATTTTTCAAAATAATGCAGCATTTTCCCTAAAAATATACTTTAAACCAAACTTTCAAGTCAAAGTAAATTACATCGAAATTAATTTTAATATTATTTTTATTTATTATTGCGTTTCGTATAATGCCTCCAAAGATCAATATTATATATAGATACATATTTTCTGTACTATATTTTACAATTATATTCCAAAATTAAGCATTAAAAAGTTAGATATTGTGCTGAGTGTCACCGGATGCAGTACGAAATATGAACCTCACTCATATGCAGAACTTTAAAAAATTTTAGTTTATTAAAAACGGAACACTTCGCAAAATATATATGACTTAATACACACCTACCAGATTTTCTGCGATTTTGAACGCGAGCAATATTTTCTTTCAATTTTCAAATTAAACACAATTTCTGTGCTTCCATAAAAAACGCGTCTTCACTTCATGGACGAACTTTGCTTATGGCACTGAATCTTCTGCCTTAAGACTCATCAACCCCAAGAACTTCTTAAAAATATTCACTTTTTCGTAATATTGAAGAAATTCTTCATATCTCAAGAATTACATTAGTCATATTAAAGAAATTTCTTTATTTATACGAAATAAATTCGTTATATTTAATATATAAATTAATTTTAAGACAATTTCTTCGTCATATTGAAAAAATTTCTTCATATTTACGAAATTAATTTCTTTATATTCACGAATACGTTTTGTTATATTAACGAAATTTCTTCATATCAACAAACAAATTACGTCATTATGAAGAAATTTCTTCATTTATACGAAAATTCTAAATTTTAAATTGTCCTACGAAAGCTTTTGTCATATGTAAGAAAATTTCTTCAGTATGAAGAAATGTTTTCGTACCTATGAAGAAATTTTGTTATATTGATTAAACTATTTAACTCATATTGAAGAATTTTTTTTCGTTCCATTCACAAAATTTCTGCAATATAACAAATATTTTCGTCAGCATGAAGAAAATTCGTTATATTGACTAAAATTCGTATTCAAATATTTACGAAAATTTTTATTCAATATTACTTCCGATATTTCTTTCAGTGTGAATGAATAGGAAAGCGATAAAAGATTTAAGCTAACTTCGTAGTTCAGCAAAGACCAATTAAAAGAGAATCACAAACAAAGAAAAAATCATTAAAGAAAATTAAACGCAAAAAAGAAATGAAATGAAAAAAAAAATTGTGATAATAGGGGTATTCACAAAGGCGTCGGAAAATAGGAAAGTCGGAAAATCGGAATGTTGTGCAACATACAAAAAAAGTTTAAATTATTTTTAATATATCAAAATTTTCCGATTTTCCGACCTTCCAACGTTTTTTATGCGCCTTTGTGAATACCCCTAATGTTGAAAAATGCAGGAAAGATAAGAAAATTTCCTTGAAATAATTTTACTCACTCTTTTGAAAGCATCTATGTATGTATCTGGGCTGAAGGGCGTAGCGAGAGAAATAGTGCTTTGGTAGCGCTTATATTTGCCACAATGGTATATTGAACAATTGTAAGACATTGGCCGAAAAAAAAATTGGATGGGCAAGAAGAAGTTTAGAGAGTTTTGGACCAAAACCTAAAAAATCCGAAAAATTCATGACGTCCGATTTCGATGAAAATTTATATATAGAATTAGTGAAAAATTCTAAGAATTTTGGTACTAAAACTTTTTCAAAAAACTTATTACAACTAGTCCTTTTAAGAATAGTTTGGAACTAATCCTTTTTGGACCAGTTTGGAACTAGTCCTTTTTGGACCAGTTTGGAACTAGTCCTCTTTGGACCTGTTTGGAACTAGACCCAAACTAGACTAGTTGCAATCAGTATTTTTTTTTAAATGTTAGCGCCAAAATTTTCATCGAAATCGGACGTCATGAGTTTTTCGGATTTTTTGGGTTTTTGGTCCAAAATTCTCTAAACTTCTTCTTGCTCCCCCCAACATTTATTTTTCGGTTAATGTCTTACAATTGCTCAATATACCACTGTGGCAAATATAAGCACAACCAAAGCACTCTTTCTCTCGCTACGCCCTTGTCTGGGCTGCCAAATAAGATGTACGAGTAAGATTCACATTTTATCGCAGAAGAGTTTTGAATTTCATATTAAACATTGTAGATTTTTGTTTTGCACCAGACACAAAAGTGTCTTTTTTTTTTTTTTTATTAAGGAACTTATTTCGTAATCAACAACTTTTTTATTGCGAATGATGTGCTCTATAATTCATATCGCGCCTCGTCCGCCCTATCTGTCTGCTTGTTATCTTTTTTTCATAAGCAAATTTATCCAAAATATTTGTAAAACAAAAAAATCTTAACGAACGAGCGAAGAGTTTAAAAGTGTGCGAGTGAAAGAGACGAATTAGTCATGTTGTCTCACATAGCCTCGCTCTGGCAGTGCTTTTGTCGTTTGCACGTAGACGTCGTCATCATTCGTCTGGAAAACTTCGGAGGGCGCATAAATTTTTGCCAAATAAAAGGATGCTTTAGAATCTTCAAATTCAACTGATTTTATATTGCCATATGAGTGAAGAGTGGATAGGGATGGATACCAGGAGTGGAAATATTCTCGGAGTGTTTAAAGTCTGAAGTTAAGAAGTCTGAAAAAAGTTTGAGTTTTTCTTATTTTTTTGTTGGTTGGTTGGTTAGGGTGAAAGTTGACGCACTTAGGCTCCACATGGGTCCGTTATGATACCACGAAAAATAAGAAAACAACGAAGAACAGAGAGAGGGAGAGAGAGAGAGAGAGAGAGAGAGAGAGAGAGAGAGAGCGAGAGAGAGAGAGAGAGAGAAAACGACACAAACATTCATGACCTCAGCTGAGAATTGAGCCCAAAGTTAAGCCTCTCGCATCGTAAGTTAGCATCTCAACCACCTACGCCACGCTCTCGTTTTGTTACTTATGGGGAGAATACAAGTTCCCCAGTGGCGTGTCCAGAGAAAGAGTGCCTTGATAGTGTTTATATTTTCCACAGTGGTACATTGAACAACTATAAGACATTAGCCCAAACAAATTTTGGGGGGGCTAGAGGAAGTTTAGAGAGCTATGGACCAAAAACCAAAAAATCCGAAATATTCATGGCGTCCGATTTGGATGAATATTTATATATAGAATAAGTGAAAAATTCGAAGAATTTTAGGACTAAAATTTTTTTTTTTAAACTGGTCCTTTTTGGACCAGTTTGGAACTAGACCAAAACTAGACTAGTTGTAATCCGTTTCTTGAAAAAATTTTGACGCCAAGGTTCTGAGAATTTCTCACTTATTCTATATATAAATTTTCATCCAAATCGGACGGCATGAATACATAATACTAGAGCATTCCTAAAGAGTGTCCGTCTAACAGAGGTGTCCGAAAACAGAGAGTACACTGTACTTAAGAGTCAATCTTAAAAAGGTTTCATAGTATTCTTTCCTTCACTTGAAATTTTACAAATAAAAACTAATGATATTTAAAAATTTTTTTTTTAAATAAAATTCCCTTTGCAATAGACCACTTCTCATGATGGTAAAAAAAAAAAAAGTTCCTTAAAAGTCGTCTCTCCAAAGCAGCTCTTTTCGAAGAAATAAACACAAAATAACATTTGAAGCAAACTCCTTCCGATTGTCGATTCAGACAATCAAATTTTTGCGAAAGTCTTTGATTGAAATGAGGGATGCTTAACTTTGAAATATGGTCTCCTTTTAGAAATTCAAAAATTCAACGTTTCGAATGATACAAGCTGTAGTAAAACCAGAGCAATATAAGCAAAAAAAATGTTTGCCTTAATGCTTCACAACATGATTTTCGCCAATTTATTTTTGCATAACGCATTTGTGTACAATGTGCATATATATTGTATATGTATAACGGTACACACACACACACACACGTATTGGAGAAAGCATCCCATCAGGTAATTATCTCCTACATAGCAAAAGTCATCATTGTGATGTAAGATATTTTTAACCTATGAGAACGGCATAACCGTGGATCCTTAATGATCGATTCTCATCGGCTATTTGGGCTTAAATACAGCGTGTGCGCTTGAAAATCCTAAGACGTGGCTCAGTTTCGCTCTCAGGTAAACAATAATTGAACTAAAAAAGGGATTTCTATGAATAAATATTTTCCCAACATACAAAAAGACACAATTGCAGACTCTAAAAAATTATTTTAAAAAATATAAAAAATTTTAAATAGGCTTGCCCAAAAATGTCATGGAAAATATTTTGAAAAAAATGAAAAAATACTGGAAATACCACTGGGAAACCCCACAATGACAACAAAAAGATCTTATGAAAATAGCTTTCAATTAGCTATAAAATTGCATTACATTTAACATTGTATTTTGGTCAAAAGTCATATGACGTCCGAAATCTCAATTGGGGTTCTTCCATAAAACACTCTCCAATTTTGTTCAGATCTTGTTCAAATAATTTGCTCTTTTGACGGTTGATAAAATATGAAGTTCTTCTTCTTCTATGGATAAACAATAGGGGGGTATTCACAAAGGCGTGTTTAAAATGTTGAAAAGTCGGAAAATCGCGACTTCTTAAAAATTTCTAAAGCTTGTTTGTTTTATCTTGCACAACTTTTAAAGCAGTTAAATTTTTCCGAATTTCCGACTTTCCTATTTTCCGACGCCTTTGTGAATACCCCTTATGTGTCTCTAGCTTTTAATTAGCTTGTGTTAAATATGTTTATTCACATCCAAAGAGAGAGTGGAAATTCTTTAAAGGTGAAAAAATGCGCAGCACGAGGACACTATTGCAACGAACTTCAACCACATGTGGTGGCAACGGAGGCAACAACATATACTCATGCCATGTACGAAACAGGTAACGACGTGTTTCGTATTAGGAAATATTGCTTTAACTCTCTTTCCTGCCTTTAACCTGTATGGGGCCTGATCGGAGAACAAAAGCGATACCCCTTCAAAAGGCAAACTCGCACTGTGGTGTTTTTTTTTGGTTTTCGTCAATAGAGAGACCTTACTCAATAATATTGAGATTGCAGGCATCTGTATTTTCATCTATGATGAACTACACGGGATGATGATCCATACAATTTCTCCAGCATCTGTATAAATTCCATATTTTTCATTGTAAAATCTATGCACGCTTGGTAAAGCTTCATTGTGTTCTGTGTTCTGCAAAAGAAAAAAATGTTTTGACACTGGGATGTGTCCTAGCTTCCATAGGGGTACCACAGCTTCAGGAATGCCTTTGTTAACTTAAGCGAATATTTGATTTCTATTGAATTCATTGCATTTGTGCATTGCAATTTCGCTGGATATCTCGATGGCTGTGAAATTTTACTCTCACTGGAATTCTTGTGCTTCGTAGATACCGTACTGTGTTTGTTTCCGAATGCATTGGGTGTGCTTTTATTTTACTTTCGCAGTAACTGCAAAAAAAAAAAAAAAAAACGTCAAATTCGCCATTTGTCGACTGCACTTTACACGTTTTGCAATTGCCAATCAGACTTTATACATGAAAAATAAAATTTGCAATTTGCTTAAACATTCTCCGTCTTGAGCTTTAAATTGAAATAAATTATTTTTAAAAGGGCCCAACGATTTGATATTTTGTCTTAGATTGATGAGGGGAGGGAGGGGTGTGATGACCTGGGATATAGCGAATTTAAAATTAAAATTTATTTACATAATTTATTTTCAATTTTTTTAGTTTTTATTTTCATTACATAGTACGTATGTTATGTAGTAGCTCTGGGATAGCAAAGGGTATGCGTGCTATTTTCTTGATCCCATGGTCCGAGGTTCGATTCGTGGCACAGTCGAAACGGAGTGTAATAATGTTCCAAGCCTAGCACTGGTTTTTCAAAAATCGCATCCCAGCAAATATTTGTATCCGATGGTAATGCAAAAAGTAATTCAAAAGGCGTACTGTTTATACATTACAGAATCGATTATTTTTAACACGGCCTATTTTCATTACCAGTTGTGCGAAAAGTAATCGAAAATGCTTGATTTTGTAATACATTATCATTTGCATTCTCAAGTAATGCTATAGAAGTATGTAACGCTTTGCTTTGGGAGTGAGCATATAAGGCAACACATTACTTTTTCGATTACCTTTCCATGCAAATTTGTTCAATTTACTTTGCATTCCTATTTCATCGATGACAAAATGCATTACTTTGGTAATGCACTTCCTAAATGACTGCTGGGATGGCCTAAGTTGCATCCACTGCAACATACATACATACATACATATGTACATAGATATGTACATATGATACATACATACATACATACATACATACATACATACATACATACATACATACATACATTCATACATGCATACATACATATGTACATACATACATACATACATACATACATACATACATACATACATACATACATACATACATACATACATACATACATACATACATACATACATACATACATACATACATACATACATACATACATACATACATACATACTATATACATACTTACATACATAGTAAGTATGTACAGTGTACTACGCATATTAAAAAATGAGAAAATATGTAAACGGCCATTTTGTTGAAGCCATATTGGATTTTAATATTTTCCATAGAGAACTGTATATTACAAGTCAAGCCCTAGTTCATTTGATCCATATATTGAGCAAGCTGTGATAAAATATGTAAACCGCCATTCTGTACCGGGCGGCCATCTTTGATTTAGCATTAAACAAAATTTATTGAATTGTATTGTCACCAGAACCAAATTTCCGACCAATCCGCCAACAGGAACGGGTTCAAATTACTAGATTTGACCCATATGTATGTACCTACTGTATGAATAGGGCAATCCAAATAAATCCGTTTCAAAAGATATACAGCCCGATTCTGAATATCCTGGGTGAACGAATTTCCGAGGAATTTACTTTTCTCGAGAGCAAACTTCATCTTTTTTAAATATTTGTTGGAATAAATTTTATACGAAATGGGTATTTGACCCATACTCATAATTTTCCTTACCCTATCTATTTAAAAAAGGAGAATTTTAGTCTCGAGAAAAGTAAACTCCCCGGGAATATTTAGGAATCGGGCTGATAATGGCGATTTCTCTCTATGCTTCAAATGCGACCGTTCTAAGAAGAAACTATTCAGAAACTATTTCAAGGACTATGTCCGATAGTCCAAACCTAAAAATCTGTTTCTGCGATCTTTTAAGTTAGTATCTACCTATTATAAAAATCAACAAAACTTTAGTATCCTTTTTTTCTAGAGGGCCACAGTCGACTGTATCCTTTCATACAAAATGTCTCCATTATAATTTCATGCGTTCTGCAATCAAAGACAGACAACCCCTTGTCAGGGTGAATTTTCCTGCTGGGCATATTTGTACAAACGCATATACACATATGTACAGTGTAGATACATATATAGATGAATGCTATAAATTGCTTGGATACGGCAACGCACACAATTGAGTTTATGTGAGAAAATAAACCAATTTGTTGTTACTTGTTGTATGCATGTATGAATCTGGCAAACACTTTGAGACTTGAATACTTGAAATTTGTGCCATGCATAAATGGAATATTCAAGTGAAATTTATGTTGATAAACACAATTACCCATGCAAGAATTTGCAAATGCATCTCAAATGATCAAAAAATTTATTATTAAAGAGGGTTTTTTTTTTTTTTTTGTCACGTTCGATCAATGTAAATTTTTAGTTATCATTTAGTATGATTACTTATTATTTAAGTTGACTAAAGGAGCGTCCTTTCTTATTCATGAGTTGAATCGATAGCGCTGTTATTGAAACGTCTTATTTGATTGTGCTAATGAGAGCACAATGACGACTAAAAATTGTCGAAATCGGATTGATGTATGTACCGTACATACGGTGTTAATAGGGTTGCCAACTTTCTAAGGGCAAAATAAAGTACTTATAAGTTTATTTAGTAATTAAAAAATAAAGTATTTTACTAAAAAATAAAGTATTTTTAAATTCATACTTATATTAATTAAAAACTAGTAAGGGTGTTATAGTCAGGCGAGCCTGACAATAGAATACCCGACACAGACACACATGTTTATATAGTTTTTCATATCAAGAGTTATTTAAGGCCATAAGGGGCCGCATATACCGACTTTTGTAACATTTCTTTATGAAATCCGCCCCTTTGCCACGCCCACTTTTCACAATTTTTGTTTAACTATAATCGGAGGCTTAAATATTCGCTCAAATTCTAAGTTTCATTAAAATATTTCGAAACAGTCAGATTTTGGTGCAATTTTGAGATTTTTGTGGCAGACCCTAGTACTGGAGGTACCCTTAAAAATGGACCGACTAAAAAAAAAATGTGCGGGCGAATGTTTATGGCTACAAAGGAAGCATAAGTGCCAAGTTTCGTTCAAGTCCCATTTGAATTTCGGGTGTAGGAGGCAATTTTCGAAAAACGCCCTTCGGCCACGCCCACTTTTTCAATTTTTTGAAAATTTAATAACGCCTTTAAATATGTTCAACTATCGAATTTCATCGAAATATCTTGAAAAACTCCGGTTTTAGAGAAGTTTTTGTGATTTTCATAACAGACCCTAGTACTGGAGGTACCCCTAAAAATGGTCCGATCGGGTCCTCGAGTTTTGAGGGACGTTGAAGTGATTGTTTCGCTGCTTTTTGAGATGTTTCCATCAACAATGATGACCAAGATAAGTCGAATATGGCATGAAAAACCTTGGTTTGCAAAAGCGGAAGGTTAAAACTCACATTTGATCCATAGGTTCTTCGGCAATAATTATTAAGTATGGGCAACAGAATAATATTCTGCTAGGGAAATTGGAGGTTACAAAATCGATCCACCTTAATATGTATGTAGGTACTCATTTTGGCTCGCCACTGTAGCTCTAGCAACATTTAAAGTGAAATATATCTTGCGATATCTAAGGGGCTGTTTCCACTACAGACGCATTTAGCATTTTTCAGCATTTTTAAAAAATGCTCAAAAATGCGGCTTTGAATTACATGTAATTGTTGTTGTTCTTAAAACAGCATTTTTCAGCATCTTGAGAAAATGCGATAAAAATGCTAAAAACCGTCTAGTTTTCATTGATATTTTCTTCAAATTTTTAACATTTCAAAGCCTACTTCAAAGAATTCAAATATTTTTCCGAACAAAAATTCAAATTTTCACAAAATGCTAAATGCGAAACGCAGTGGAAACGGGTCTAGCATCTTTAAAGATGCAAATGCTAAATGCGGTGTAGTGGAAATAGCCCCTAAGCTCAAGGCTTTGAATTTGCTCGAATAGAGCAAAGTCCCGCTTTTAAGGAATAAACTTTCAATAAAATGTTCAATTTCTACAGACTCAAAGAAAGAAGACCGGAATTTCGATTAAATGGTTGCAGATTAAAATTGGACATACCCAAAAATTTAATGTTTATAGGTCAATATAAAGCCTTGTGGTTCTTCGTCAGATCGCAATGTGCGGTTGTTTCTCTTCTTTGTTAATATTTTCTGAAATAAACATACCATTTTTATTAGCTGTAAGATGTTTCTCGCTAAGTGCGGCTAATTTTTCCGACAGTTCAGATAAGTCCCGATGTACGAGCTGAATAGTTTTCGTAGCATTCGTCCTTGAGAATGTCGTTGCCGTTTCGAATGTTGGCAATAAAAAAGCAGCAATCGAAACCTTTGATAACATTTCTATCGATGACGATGACGATGACAATGATGTTGACAATGAAGGCGATGATGAAGTCTCTTGTGTATTCAAGGAGTCCATTGCATATTGGCTAGTTCTTAAAGGACATGCAAGGCTTAGGATTGTCAAGATTATTTTCAACGTTTCGTGATGAAAATTCTTAACGTTTTGATTTATAAAATACATTTTGAATTATTTCTAAGTTCTTAGCGATGTGAACAGTAACTTTTGTTGTTGTTGTTGTTGTTGTTGTTGTTGTTATGTGGTGGCTTAAACACGTTGTTATCACACTTCATTGTAAAGAAAAGGAAAATTTTGTATTTGTTGTCATTTTTTTTATACTCGACTTAAGCATCGCATTCTCTTTGTTCCAGTTTCAATGCACGTTCCCAGTCAGCCGAGAATGTTGACAATGTAGTGCAAAGGAATAGGATTGCAGAGTATTTTATTTCCATTCCTTTCTGCTTTCTATTCTGTGGAAATGTGGAGGCTTATATATATGTATGTGAACGAGTTGCTCCAGCCATTAAAGGAACAAATGAACTAACGCAGAACAATTGAAAAAACTGCAGCTGTAGGCGTTTTTCTCATCTCAATGGAATTTATTTACTGTTTGTTTTTGCGGACATTCATTATGGTTTTCCCAGCAAAATAATATTTGAGAGTTGCCTTCTTTTGTTATTTATTTATAGTCGTTAGTCTTGTCGCTTTTATCAGATTCTCAAGCATTTAATAACAATAAATCATTTCACTGTTTACTCTTCAACTTGAAAGTAATTTCTTATCTAGAAAATGTCTTAAATCTGCGAAGGAAGGAGCAAGAATTAGAATTGTTATTTATTCCTCAAACCAAAACATTTCGTTTCCCTTTACTTCTTTGAGACAAAGACCCTACTGGTTGGAGCAATTACCGATTTTCTTTTCACTTTTATTCCCTTTGAATTTTCTCTCGTGATAATGAACGACTTACTGCTGCTGATAGTGGCATATATTTTATGTTAGTTTTCCGTTATTTTATTTTCTTGAATGGTGCCAGTAAATCTTGAAGATGAATAGATAGATGATAGCGTTCATCACAATACAAGAACAAAAACTGGCCATCGTGTGTATGAGTAACGAAGAAAACGGCAAACACGTGCGTACGTATACGTCCCGTGTCCCAATTACGTTTTCTTTTCCGAAATTCCGTATTAGGGTTGGGTTCGAACTTTTCTATTTATTTGTTCTTGCATCAAATTTCTTAACACTTTTTGCTAATATTTTAAAGGCTTAAAATAATCTTTTTTAACTTTTTAAGGAATTCACTAAAATTTTATCGTTTTTTTTTTTTGGTCATCTCTTTTTCTCTATATACTGTTTTTTTTCTTTTGATTACTTATCAAAGGATATTTTCCGAGCGGCACTAAGACGTTTGTATATGAATTCAATTTATGCTGGACTGTTGCATGGTGTGTTGAATTTGTAAGAGTTAAGTCATCTAGTTCTCCGAAGTATATGTAAAGCTCACTGCGAACACGTTGTTGTGCCAAGGAAAATTTAGCACAGCTTTGTTATCGTCACCACATTCGCACTGGGAAGAGTTTGAATTCACCAAAAAAACGATATCACGAACATGCGAAAACAAGTTTACTATTTTACTTTTTTTATAGCACAATATGAAGGTGATTTCAACTTAATGGTGAAACAATAATACATATGTCTGTGAGAAAAATTCAATTTTGGGGAGTATTTCGAGTGACAACTAAACTGTTTATAGAAAATAATTTTTCGTTGAAAATTTAGTACGTTTTGGGAAAATTTTCACCAGATTTTTATTTACGATAACATTTGCTGTAGAATGTAAAGCGTACGTTATGGCGTATGAGCAATGTTAAATTCATGAAAAAATTCGTTACACATACAACGTGTGGGACCTTCAAGGTTAAAAGAGTTAAGGGTGAAAAATTGGATGTTAAGAACAGCAAAACCATTGAATTTTCCAAAATTAATATTAATATATATTATATGCATTTTCTATATGTCTATTATGGCATATACGGGGCTTGACTGTATTACTTCTATCTCTCTTGAAGCATTACTTGAAGTGCGAAAATGATATTTGCATACAATTTTGGAACCCTTTATAGAGTTCCCCACTCTCTAGAGGGCCTATATGAACCGTAATTTCGATTGCTCCATACATTTTATAGAATAGAATGCCAGAGGGACATTTGCCAAGGCAATTTTTATTCTAAGATTTCGAACAGTTTTCGCGTTTATTACTGATTTTACGAACCATTTTCACACATGCCTCTCTTTGTGTTTCTATATCTTACACGCTTTGCATGTCCGCCCGCGATAAGCCATTAATGCACTTGCCGAATACATTTATCCAATTAAGGGAAATACGATTTAATTTATCTCAATTTCTTAAATCAATAACTCGAAAGAAGCTTGACCACCTCTGGTATAGATTTTTGTGAAGCTTCATAAACTTTTGTACGCAGATGACGTTTAAGAATAATTACAAAAACTTACTTCAATATTTTAAAAATTTGCTTATTTCAAGAAATGTTTTTTCCGAAAGCTCCGAAAATTTATCCTGATTAAAAATATCATCAGTAAAAATAAATTCTAAATCCAAGCAACTCACAAGAAACTCAACTAGAAATTCAGCACATGAGTTCAAAATTTTTCTTAGAAAAAAAAAAAAAACAATCATTAGTAAAAATTTTTTTTGTAAGTCCAGACTCAAACAACTACCTATATAAGCCGTGACTTATGTGACTGCTGTAACACGTTCTTATCAAGCTATTTTTTCATCGGATATGAGCAATTTCGGCTGCATTGTTTGTTCCAGCGCCTCCGATTTTCGTGCCACAGAGAGATATAACATAAGAAAATACAATGAAAAATCTTAAAAAGAGATGTTCGCAAAGGAAAAGGGAGAGTTTAATTAAAATAAGTGATGGTTTAATTTCATTTACTATTTGATTTGGAGTGACTATTTCACTGTTTTCAACAAAAGTGTTTGTTCATTATTTCTATTGTACTCTTCTTCGTGGCTTATGGCATCTGCAAATGCTAAAGAATTCAATTTAAATATTAAATTACTGTTTACTTTTGTTTTCAAATTTCTAGACAATTCTTTGTTTTACAGTTGAATCGTTGATTTGGACAATGTAAAGTACCTAGAAATGTGGCCATAGTGCATCCGCTTGTAAAAATGCAATTACCTACAAATACCAATCAGTTAATACTCGTATTTGAATTATACCTGTGAACATAATTGTATTAAGAATACCCTTTTCCAATGCCTTTGATCACTCTTTTATTGCTAAGATATTGATAACTGATCAGTAGAGCTCGGATTTTGAATATTTTTAATTTTTTTGAATTATTTGAATTTAACTGTGCTTTTTGTATATTTTATTCACTGAAGTAGGCTTGTTTTTTTGGTTAATTAGACAATTTAACATTTTAATAGGCATAATAAATCGAACTAAGGACTGTCCCAGAAATAACTGTCCTTTTGTTTTTAGGCTATTTATAAAAAAGTGTTAACTCTATAGCAACATATTTGGTACCTAAATAAAGTATAAATATTGCAGATTAAAAAAAAAATACTCATTCGTAAAATAAAAGAGCTACTGAAAAAATGTCGTCTCAACAAGAAGAAAAGCGGAAAGCAATTATTTACAAACACCTGGAAAATCCAAACACCACGTACAAAAAGATCGCTAAGGAAGTTGGCGTGTGCGAAAAAACTGTCGGTAGGAACATAAAACGATACAGACAGCTTACCCCTTTGTCAAAAACACCAGGATCAGGGAGAAAAAGTGATCCAGCGAACCAAGCGGTGGCCCAGAAAGTTAAGCGGCTGTTTACTCAGAATCCAGGCACTTCGGTTCGTGATATGGCAGCAAAAGCGGGAACATCGAAGTCAAGTGTTCAACGGATTAAAAAATTTTACAACCTAAGGAGCTATAAAGTACAAAAAGTACCTGATAGGTCAGAAGAAAAGAACGCCGAAGCCAAGAGGAGGGCTCGAAAACTGTATCGCGATTACCTGCCCAAATTTGATTGCGTGATCATGGACGATGAAACGTATTGCAAAGCGGATTTCAAGCAGGGGTGGAGCATCCTCTAAATTTACCACCGAAAAACATACCAAATTTCCAAAGAAATACATGGTGTGGCAGGCCATTTGCAAATGTGGCCTTCGAAGTAAGGAATTTGTGACGGATCGCACAATCAACACCGAAATTTACATCAGAGAGTGTCTGGACCGGCGTTTGCTGCCTTTTATACGTCAACACCAAGGTTCAGTACTATTTTGGCCTGACCTAGCAACATCTCACTACGCCCAGAGAACGATGGATTGGTACCAAGCCAATAATGTCACTGTGGTACCAAGAGAAGGAAATCCTCCGAATTGCCCCGAACTTCGTCCAATCGAAAAATATTGGGCTTTAATGAAAAGGAACCTTAAAAAGACCAAACAAGCTGCGAAGAACATCGAAATATTTCGACATAAATGGCGTCGGGCATACACTAAGGTGAACGAAAGGTCGGTAAAAATCCTAATGGAGGACCTTAATAAAAAAGTGTATAATTTTTTTTAAGTGTATTTTTTCAGTGTAATTAAATGTTTTATTTATTTTGTAATGTTCACTTAATAATAAACTGAAAGAATTTTTAAAAAAACATCATTGGTTTTTTTGCAATAAAAAAAAAAACAAAAGGACAGTTATTTCTGGGACAGTCTTTAATTTGGAATTTTTGATTGTGAATTTTTTGAATATTTTGACTTTTTTGCATATTTGTTTAAATATTTTTTGAATATTTTTTCTGAATTTTTTTAAAGTTTTTTTTTGAATCTTTTTTGAATATTTTTTTGAATTTTTTAAAATATTTTTTGAATATTTTTTTGAATTTTTTAAAAATATTTTTTGAATATTTTTTTGGAATATTTTTTGAATACTTTTTTGAAATTTTTGAATATTTTTTTGATTTTTTTTTTAATATTTAAAAAATTTTTTTTTTGGAATATTTTTTGAATTTTTCTGAATATATTTTAAATATTTTTTTTGAATTTTTTTAAAAATTTTTTTTGAATTTGTTTTGAATATTTTTTGAATATTTTTTGAATTTTTTTTGAATATTTAAAAAAAATTTTTTTTTCATTTTTTTACATATTCAAATTCCGAGGCATATCATCAGTCATATATCGATAGCTTCGGATAGAAAGGGCATATTATGTAGACGATGTCTCAAAATTCTTTAAAGTCCGAAGGCTCGTCGAAATGTAGAAAAAAAATATTGTAAAATTACATTTTTTTATTCAGGAATAAACTTAAGAGTCGTTCTGGATAAGTGATTATTGGAATAATATCGACAATACAAATATGATAATCTGTGTTGTACGGTCTCTCCTCCGTAGTCAGTCTTATCCACAAAATTTAGTCAAATCGTGCGGACTGCGAGCTAAATAGAATCTTCTTCAAATTACTTCCCTCTATCCCTCTTTCCCAAAACTCCATTGCCACCCGACTGAGTTGGAAGTTCGAATTATGTAAATTTTACTATACTTACCATCAATTAGTAACAATTTTGTCATTGGAAACTAATGACTCTAAATATATTGGTGTAGTAAAAAGAAATCCATTATTTTTGCATTAAATTGAGTGCTTTATTTAAGATAGTTAGAATGACCCGATTTAGGTCAAATATGCGCCGTTTTGTTCGATAACTTGTTGCCATTTTAAAGGTAATTTCATTATGCCTCTCTCATAGAAGCCCTCGTTCCTATTAGCAAAAAATTGAGACAGTCGAATTTCAGAAGCCTTTCTTGAAGCGAATGTTTCACCAGCAAAATTGTTCGCCATGGACAGGAACAGATGGTAATCACTTGGTGCCAGGTCCGGACTATAAGGTGGATGCAGAAGAACCTCCCAACCAAACTCCCGGAGCTTCTGGCGAGTCACTATCGATGTGTGTGGCCTGGCGTTGTCCTGATGGAACACAATTCCTCTCCTATTGGCCAAAGCTGGCCGCTTATGGGCGATTGCTTCCTTCAGACGGTCCAATTGTTGACAGTAGAGTTCCGAGTTAAGAGTTTTGCCGTATGGGAGCAGCTCATAGTAGATAATTCCCTGCCAATCCCACCAAACACACAGCAAAACCTTCCTGGCCGTCAATCCTGGCTTGGCCACCGTTTCCGCCGGTTCACCGTGTTTCGACCACGACCGTTTTCGCTTGACGTTGTCGTAAGTGACCCACTTTTCATCACCAGTCACCAACCGCTTCAGAAATGGGTCGATTTTGTTGCGGTTCAGCAGCGATTCGCAGATGGAAATTTGGTCTATGAGGTTTTTTTGCGTTAACTCGTGTGGCACCCATACATCGAGCTTCTTTGTGTATCCAGCCTTATTCAAATGGTTCCAAACGGTTTTTTGTGCAATCTTTAGCTCTTTTGCAATCGAAACAGTGCTAACATGACGGTCGGACTCGATAATTTCCATGATTTTATCGACATTTTCGACAATTGGCCTTCCAGTGCGTGGTGCATCCTTGACATCGAAGTTACCGGAACGGAATCGACGAAACCAAAATTGCGCATGATTGGTTGTTACAGTATCAGGTCCATAAACGCTATTCACATTTTCAGCCGCCTGGCTTGCGTTTTCTCCCTTATCGAAGAAAAACTGTAAAATGTAGCGAATTTTCTCTTTGCTGATGTCCATCTTTGACAAGCTCTCAAACAAAACTGAATCAATCAATCAGAAAAGTGTCAAAAAAGCTTTTTTAGTAGGAACTGTCATCTTTCTAATGCCCCCTAGCGGAACACGATCGGACTTATACAACGCGAGATGCAGATAAATAACGCCATCTATTGGAAAAATAATGGATTTCTTTTTACTACACCTAATATATAATACAATAATAAATCCTTAAAAGTTCTATAAATATTTGGCTTCTCATATTTTGTTTGCATTTCAAATTCTCTGGAATGAAATCTCTATCAGTTGAATATTTTATTGTCCTATTTTTTGCATAATTTTAAATTAATTTATATGAAATTTTCCGTCATAAATTCATATCAGAGGCAGACAATGAAATCTTCCCAGATTCAAACATAAATTGCAGTAAAATTCTAATAAAATATATTTTTAATTAATTGGCAAATAGCTTTCAATGTTATTGTACGATTGCAATAATTTGATAGCTTAAGATGACTCTGGTATGTGAAAATTTGATTTTAACCAGAATTTTCTTATTTCTGCCGTTAATATTGAGTGGCATAGAAGTCAGTCATTGCTTCGGGGTAGCATTGTGTTTTTGAATACGTTCGTAAGGTCCAGAACCAAGATAATCGATTAAGCCCTGTCCGGCCATTCATTTGTCTTCCTCCAGTCTTCTTTTCGATGCTTCTTTCTGAAATTCGGTTTTTGAATTAACCGAGACATGCGTAGGAATAACATAAGTTCGACATTTGGTTTGATCGGAACATTTTTGGGGATATCTTCAACATCAGGATCTATTACGAAAATCATAAAAATTGGTTTAAAAAAAATCTGAGTTTTATGAGATATGGCATTTCCACAGGCTCGCTTAACCACTTAAAAGAAATGCACAAAACCCCACGTCCGGTTAATTTTGGGCAAACGCTCTGATTATACAATTAAAGTCGATCGAAAGTCAAATCAGGAAAAGTCAATATAGGGCTTCATTGAATTAACAGCGTCACTCAGAATATGATTTCTTGCGAACCAAACATATTTTTTCTTTCTATTTTGATTGATTTATTCTTTGACGCAATCTAGACTTAATAGAACTCCTTGAAAAGTAGATTACTAGTCAAAAAGCGTTTTTGAAGGCCGTTGTTAAAGTTTTTTGGTTGCGACTTCCGGAGCGTGTTTTGTTCTGCTCGGGTATACTTACACGTACAATATAAAACTTCCGTTTATTTATTCCCACTGTAATCTAACTACAACGAGTCTTTTCTTCATTTGATTTTATATTGTGAGGCTATTGCGATAGCAAAGCTGCTAGCCATTCTAAGTTTAAAAATAATATTTATTGGATAAAAATTGGGTCTGTAAAAAGCTCCAACATACCTACACATATATCTAAATAACTACCCTTCAGGAAAATGGACTGACCCAAGTGTAGCCTTCGGTCAGTCCTTCATATTACCAGTACTAGTCCCCTCATAATTCCACTTCTAATGTATTCAACTGACCTTTTTAGCATGGGCCTGTCATTGGAGATCTTCTAGTCCCCAAAACGGCTGACCGTAGGTCAGTTTTTATGGGTCAATTGGCGTAATTTTTTCTACTCTTAGGATAGTCGAAAAAGGAAAATAAAAAATTATTTTCTTATATATATTCTAAGTTGATGAAAGTGTAATTTACAGACTACCCTTAAACCAACTCGTTTATTAACGACCGCCGGCTAGCCGATTTCGATCGAGCGAACTGTCATAATACAACCGGTAGGATTTGGACCGGTCAAATGCCAGTCGTTCTTAGGAAACTGACCGGCTCATTACTGCAGGGTAGTGACGTATCTTTTTCTTATAGGGTGGGCAGCGGTTTAAAGTGCCGGGGGTAAGTTGTTTTGATCCAGGTCAAGGATGCAGGTCCAGGAAGAGGAGATATAGCGAAGGGTATGAAGCGCATCTCGAAACGTCATAATATTGCGTTATTGTCGCAGCCATTTAAGTCTCGAAGTGATTGATAAGTCTCACATAAGCAGCGTATAAGTTAATTTTTTCTTCCTTGGATTGTTTGCCTATATTGCACTCAGTTTTCTGGCTATTTGTGAGGGAATTTCTGTTATCATAAGCTCCCTTTCAATTTCGATGATCATTTTTGTTGAAAATTTTTTCTGTGTAAAATTAAAAAACCAAAATTTTTCTTTCGGTTCCTTGTGTTCTATTAAATATAATATTAGTCGTCATTTCTTCATCCTTTTAGAATTTTTTTTTTTTTGAGATATTAAGCTTTGCAAAAAAAAAAAAAGGCTAACATAAAAGGATTTTTCAAGGATTTTTTGAGGCGCCTGCGCAAAAGTGACCTAAAAAGTGATCTCTACAGTGTTTTTTTTTTTAATTCCTTGCAGTCGGCTTTATCCTTAACAAAATCCAAAGGTTCATGCGGGGGACGTTCATTTTGCGAATGAATGAAAACAGCGAAAGAGAGGGGTTTTTTTTTTTAAATATTAATTCAAGCATTTATTTGGATATTTTGCGTGTGAATTTCAATTAAAAATATTTTGAATTTATTTGATTTCAAACATAAATTTTAATACAATAATTATGTATGTATGTATGTATGTATATAAGAACTCTTTTTTCTCACATGTGTCTAAAGTTCTATTTATTTATTGTAATTATTTTTAGTTATTTTTGTGTAATTTTAATGTCTTGTTTATTCATAAAACATGAATAATTTCTCATAAGAATACAAATTCCTTATGAATATTGTATGCTGTGATGGCGCTTGCTTGTCTCTCCATTGAGAGATTTATCTAATGGCTGCATATTGTAAGTGGCTATTTATGTTAATTTATTTGAATAATGTGTTTTGGCTCCCAAGTTTTAAATACGTTCTTTTCTGGTTTCTTTTTCTTTATAGTTTTTTTTTTTTAATTTTTCTTGCATGCCACATTTATGTATTATACTTAGGCCGTTTTCACATGGTTTATGTTGCTATGTATAAGAATGCTAAAAGTACTTACGCATGCAAAATATTTGCTTTTGCACCTAGTAACCGACAAAAAAAAAGCGATTTCTTTTTACTAAGAGCAAAGCTATTGTTTTAAGGCTTCTTTTCAACGCCAATTTGGACTCGGTTTTCATATTGGTATTCATATCTGTAGGAATAACTCCACAGATTCGTATTCTCATACTCTCATTTTCATGTCCGATATCACACGAGCTTATCTACAAATTCATTCTTAATGCCGTGATGCCTTTTTCAAAAAATCTATATTCACTTTCAACAAAAAAAAAAAAAAAAACAAAAAAAAAAAATTGTCTTTCTTCTTCTCATCTTTTCCGGCTCTTCTAATCGATTTTATGAATTTAAAAAGTAATTGCATCCAAGCGATCTTTGTGTTATAAAATCGGGAATTCAACAGACGAAGTCACGCACATATTTTAATATTTTTTTTTTTGGTTATTTTGTGTTTTATTATTTTTTTTTTTTTTTTTTGTTTGTGTGTGTTTTAAATTTCACTTCTTTTTTTTTTTTTTAATTGGTTTTTAAAAGCAAATAACATATTTATATATTCCATGACTTTATAGACTCTAATCGTATAAAGCTGTAAGCATTTTTAAAACATTAAAGCCAATCGTCAAAAAAAAAACTCGTACATGTATAAATATTTTCATTTAATTAATTATAAGTATACATACACATAAAAAACATCGAATAAGTATGTTTGCTTGGTTATGTGTATTAAAGATTTAAAAACAAGATAGACAATTATTTATTATGCTTAAGCATTTCAAGCCAATATTTCATAAAATGTGAAAACTTTTCTTTTCTTAATGTTTTTATATAAAAGTGCATATGAACTAGAAGCGCGTCCATCGCCATACATTAAAATTTATATAAATATTTTTTGTATATTTCCTCATATTTCCAAAGCTTCGAATTGTCTACGATTCCGCAAAATAAATTACCCAGTATTTGTTTATTTATCTGAAATATAAAAGTGAAATGTTCAATTAATTCGGGTTAAAAATTTTATTGTATTCGGTTCGGTAAAGAAAAATGATGAATATATGTATGGGTTAGGACTTTAAGATTGCCAAATTTTCCCTGCGTCCATAAGCTCAGGACAACAGCATTAGTTGTTAAAAGAAACAAATTTGATATATTCCCTCAGACTCTAGAGATGCTTTAAAGCAAAACACCAAAATCTTTGCCAAACGGCGAAAAAAAATTCTGACATTCCGGGTAATGCATACGACCTCATATACCATCCTTGTATACTTTTATTCGAGCGTGGCCGTTTTGTAGAGTGAACGTCTACCACTATCACATAAAGTAAGCTATTGGTAGGCAGGTCACTTACAGTCTCATATACTTTGTAAGCTATTGGTAGGCAGGTCGCTTAAAGTCTCGTATACTTTGTAAGCTATTCGTAGGCAGGTCTCTTACAGTCTCGTATACTTTGTAAGCTATTGGAAGGCAGGTCGCTTACAGTCTCGTATACTTTGTAAGCTATTGGTAGGCAGGTCGCTTACAGCCTCGTATACTTTGTAAGCTATTGGTAGGCAGTTCGCCTTGCACTCTCGTATACCTTGTAGGCGGTAGGTACTATTGGCCGCTCGGCAGTAAACAATGGTACAATTTTCACTTTATACATCTTCAAATATTCATTAAAAAATGCTACATTGAACCTTAACCCGACATATCGACATTTTGCCAGCGGATGTAGTTGTTGTTGTTTTTTTTTTTTTTTTGTGGGACTAAACTTAATAAGCTTACAACATATCCCAAAAAGACAATATCGAAAAAAAATCTAAGATACGATGAATTCGCGAAAAGGGGTTGATACATAAATTTTTCCATCTCTTGTAATTTTAATTATCGCATTTCGATAAAAAATTTTTCAAACACAACTGAATATATACTTTCATTTAATATAACCGAAGATGTGAGAAAAAATAATTTGAACTGAAATCATTTTTGCTCAAATTTAATTTTTTAAGATCGTAATTTTTAAGTATAGAGAAATATGGTAACACCGTTCACAGTTGGGTTGCCAGTATATCATACAGCTAACTGCATTGTTATTTTTGGATGTCAAGTCGATGAATAAACTTTCGAAGGATTATGTCGTGCTCCAAATCTCAGTCCTTTCTCCTCCTACCCTGTTTTTTCTGTATTTTTCGTAAACGCAATTTTTTATGCAATCTATTCCTTTAAATTCTTGTAAATAGCCGTTTTTGGGATATCTTACACTGAACTGTGACCGTATTTTAATTGTTGAGGTGTATTAAAATAAAAAATAAAAAAATTGAATAGTAGAACCAAAAGGTTTCGAAAGTTTGAATTAAAAAAAAAAGTTCACTACACTTGATAATATTTTCCCTTAGAATTTAAATTCTATCTAGCCATGTATGTGTGTATGTATGTAATCTGTATTTGAGTAGAAAAAAAAGTTGAGCTCCAAAGTTTCCTCACAGACTCTTTTTTTCCGTATGCTTGAAATTTGTATTTTTTTTAACTTGGAGGGGGAAAACACCAACAAAAAACCAAAATTTAGAACGTAGAGTAATATTTCTAGGCTTACCGAACTGAAAAACTGTAGCAAAAGTGTTAACGTAATATCATTTAAAGTATGTGCTCCTAGTCCTTAATCTCGCTGACTTGCGTTATAATTTAACTAATTTTTTGTTGTTGGTATTGTTCCCGCAACGTTGCTTTCTCCCAATGTTTTGTCACCTTCAATTAACGTTGATGGATAAGAGTCTTCCATGAGTGTGCTTGACGCGCAGCTTGTTACACTGCCAGACATTTGAGAGTCGCCGGCGCTGGTTTGATATGTTGCGGTTGTACCAGCCGAGCTTGTTGTTTGATCGACGCACAGATTCAATGAGTCCGCGGAAGAGTCTTTCTGCATGACTTCAGTTGGCAATTCGAATGCAGAAGGGCCACCAATAGGGCCAGCAGCGCCGCCGCTGACAGTTGTTGTTGTGGTCACCACACGTGTGATCGTGTGTTCGTGGCCATCAGCATCGGTGCTTGTGGTGGTTGTTGTTGCCGTTGTTGTCAAACCGTCGCCGAATGTTGTACCGCCACCAACAAATTTTGAAATCAATTCGATTTGTTCATTTTCGATCGACTCGATACTCTCTTCGCGGGTGGGCTGTCTTCTGTCGACTTCAAATGAGTCGATCTCTGAACGTGAAGTGGCATCTTTTGATATATCGAAGCTATCAATACTACTTGTCATTACATCAAGGCTCTTGTTTATCTCTAGACTATCAACACTGCCCTTATCGGAGCCTTGGCTTCCCATTTTCGCCTTTGGATCGAGACTGTCAGCAGTGACTTCTGTTAATTTAACAGTATTTCCTTTGGCCTCACATTCCTCAAGTTTTTGCTTTAAGAGTGCTTCGATGTTTTGCTTCTGTCCAACGGGAACTTCTGTCCTTGTTATAGTTCTTGTTACTTTTGTCACAACGATATTGGACGCTCCGTTTTCACGATCACTTCCACTAGACTTATTCGATTCATCTGAACGTGAGAGTAGAGCTGCCTCTTCTTTCGCTTTAATTTCAATCATGTGAGCTTCGATGCATGCTGTCTCAAGGCCTTCGAACTCTTTGAGACTAGAGAGCGAAATATCATCACCTTGTCCCGTGCCACTTCCGCTATGTCTCACCATGTAACGGCGTGTGAAACTGCCATTGCTCGAGTCGGTTGACCCCTGGTGGGTCTTATTGCGATTCTCTAGAGAAATTGCTTGTTCAAGCGATTCGAACTCCTGCAAGCTGCTCATTGATACGTCATCATGTTCTCCTCGAGCATAATAGCGACGTGCAGCAAGAACATCGTATTCAGGTGTACTAGAAAATGAATCCTTAAAGCTGCTGATGCGGCTACTGCCAACTTCGAATTCACCGTCTTCTTCTTTTATATCTTCGAGTACACCTCCAGTTATATCGTACGGGTATCTAAGTTGAGTATCCGTTAGCTGCATTTCAACCCACCGCTTATTGTTCCCGGCCAAGTCACCAGAATCGCTTTCTTCTTGTTGATCGCTACTGCTTCCAGCCGTGGGTGGGCTTTCTTCAAATTCGAAATTGAGGTCATCTTTAATTATTTGTGAGCCGAGTTTAGGGTCAGCTGGAGCAGATCGTATGATAATTTTTTCAACTTCTTCATCGTGTTGAGGCTCTTGCTTAGTAGGTTGAATTTTAATACTTTTGCCTCCTAAATCGACTTCTCCGGCTTCTTTGGCTACTTCCTCAATAATGACAAATTCATCGGATATATCGGGTTGCTCAACCATTTCGAAGGAGTCCGGTGAGTCAGGTGCTTTTTCATCTTCATAATCAGAAGCGTCAATTTGTGCGCGCTTAAGTTCGGCAAGTTTTTGCTTATATTGTTCTTGTACAAGCTTTTGGAAATTTTCCTCCTTAGAATCAGATATTGAGTCCTGGTGCAAGGGAACATCCCGGGCTTTATGTAGTTCCTCCTGTGTTTTCACTTTGTATAATGCTTTTTCCTCAAACATCGTCTCATCTTCTTCCTTTATTGGTGATTCCTTTGATACGTCTTCGGTCACAGTTATATCTGGAATATTCGAATAGTCTTGCATGTTTTGGGACGGGCGGCGTTCTTCAATCATAGCTGCTTCCGCTTCCAGTTCCTCTGTAACCGCATCTTCTATGATGACTTCGGCCACTAACTGGGACGGTGTAAAAGGTCGCTTTTCAGTTTCAATATTGTGGTCCATCTCAGCAGCTGATTGCTTTTTCTTTTTAGGCTTGCGCTCATTCGGACATCGGAATTGTCTGGCGTATTCAGATTCATAGGGGTCTGTATCTGACTCACTCTCAGACTCTTTGCCTTCACCTACAATGGGTAGATCTCTGTCTGTGAGAATTTTTATGGCATCTCCTGTAATTGAAGTACTCTCACTTCTCTTGTGCCCGCGCTTTCGACCATCTCCTGATGGTGTTGTTGCTGTAGAGTCTTGCGGGGAGCCCTCCTTGCTGTCCATTTCCATCATAAAAGTTTCTTCAGGCAGCGATGAAACTTGTTCTTCTTGAGCGAAACCAAATCCTTCAATACCTGTTAGCGACGATGAACCAGCAGAGCCAATCATTTCTTCAAAATTTTCCACTACAGTATCAATGTTGGATGTACTCGACATGCTCACGGATAAAATACTGCCTTCGTCCAAGCTGGACGCTAGTTTGCTTTCATCGATCGACCGTCTTATTTCTCCATGGTAGAGTAAAATATCTTCAGACTTTTCTGATTCCTTAAATTCTTCCATACGGATATCGTCCATAGGGTATGCATAGCCCCATGATCTTTCAACTTCTTTGGGTTTTGGAAACTCTTCAATTTCAATCGTTTCGATGCGTAGTTCCTCTGTTTCATCGGTTTTTGGTTTGAATATCATTTCTTGTGATCGTTTCATAGCGCTTTGAAGAATTTGCCGTTCACCAGCGATGGCGCCAAGTTTATCTGAAAGCTCTCCACTTCCTTCGCTATCTTCATCATCTGCACGCAGTTCCCGGACTTGTGCCAGTTCTTCGGCTTCTAAGGCATCTGCATCCGTTGAAGAAGCTACAAGGGTTTCTGATAATTCCGAAACATCAATGCTTCCTAAATTAGCTGAAGTCTCAGACTGTGAATCTAAGCTTTTCATACTTTCACGGGAGCTTATAGTCTTGCCACTACTGCTTTCCAAAACACTTTTGGCGCTCATGTATTCTGTTGTTTCTCGCAACACTGATGACACATCGGCTGCTGTTTGATATTCCGAGGAATTCGGATGGGTAAGTAAATTCTCAATATCGGATGACAATGGGCGACTTTCGGTTTTCTCAAAACTCTTGTAATAGCTTTCACTTGAGCTGGATTGGTCGACTTCTGGCACCGACCAGCGATTTGATGTTTCATTACTCGATTCGGTTTTTACACGATGAACAACAATATCCAAAGGTTTTGTCGTGATATCTGATTCTGAACCGGCTATTTCGTCACTGAATATCGATTTTTGTGAAGCTTCCCGCTCCTCTGTTACAACATTGGCTTTGACCATTTTTTCTTGGTAATAATCTTCCATTGAACTAAAATCTTCAGCTGTTTCATTTGAAATGAAGCCCAAAGAAGCATGCTCTTCTTTGACAACCTCTACAGCTGCCGCTGGCTCGGTTGAACTATACTCTTCCCCTGTGCCAGTCGATACGAATCCCAAAGATCCGTGATCATCCTTTATATCGCGCTTCAGATCGTCAAAGACATCTTGAGCATAGTGAGCCATAACGGCTTGTTTGTTTAACGACTCTGTGATAGTCCCTTCAAAAAGACCCTCACTGAGAGGTTGTTCTTGACTGGGAATATGTACGCTCACCACCTTTGGTTTTGATGAGTCCAAATCCGGTATACCAATAAATGACGAAATATCAGTTTCCTCGCTGACATAATCGTGTTGTAATTGAACTGAAGGCACATCCGTTTGACCTTGTGCCGGAACATTAAATTCAATAAGTTGAGATGTTAATTCTTCGATGATTTGATCGTTGTCCATGAGCATTTCTTCCTTAACTCCTGCATATTTCTGATGTGTTTCTTCGAGTTGTTTATCTTCAGCGAGTTTTCCTTTTATAGTCACTTCTAATGGTAGTTGAGCTTCCAGAGGCGAATGCACGACTTTGATTTTTCCCATGGGAATCTCTTTTTCAGAAGTTTCCCATTCGCTTTTCTCTAAAGGAGTTTCAAATTTGAAATCAGGCATCTCTTCGGGATGCTTTGAATCTTCAAAATTCAGTGCATCAGAAACATCTTTAATTGAATCATCAACATCTTCACCTAAAGACTGTATCATATCTGGCGGAGCGGAAATATTTGAAATTGTTGAAGTTTTCATCGAGCTCTCTTCAAAAGATCCAGAAATAGGCTCTTTCGTTTCTTTAGTCTGAGTTGATGATGCGAGATCTTCCAAGACATCATGTCTTGTTTCAGAGCCCTGACGAATAATTTTATATTCTGACTGATCTTTAATTGTAACATACTCTTTAAAAGCATCAGCATTCTCATCGGAATCAACTGATATCTCTTTCATTATAGATATATCTTTTGCCTCAATATTATCGGAATTGATTTCAGCCAACGCTTCATTGCTGGATATTGTGCTTTTCGTAATGATATTACGGCTTGATTCACCAATATAAAAGCTGGTCGTCTTATCCGCGGCTTGTTTCGATTCAACGTCATTATCATTATCTAATGAAATCTCGCTAGTCGGTTCTAGTGACTCACTTGGCTCTTCCGAAGCTGCAGTTGTAGAAGTCGTTATTGTTGTTGCAGTCATTGGAAAGTCTCTTTGTTGGGACTTAACCGATAGCTCAGTAGTAGAAGGCTCCTCGGTTTTCGATAAATCTTCAGTAATATCAAGGCTACGCAAGCTCACGCTATCGGATTGCTCAGCGGTGAGCGTATTTAGGCTCTTAAATGAATCGCTTTGCTTAATTGATTGCGCCCGCGGTTTTGGCACTGGCGCAGGCACTTCCGCAACTATTTCAAACTCTTTGCTATCTTTTTGTTCATCAACTAAATGTTGTTCGTGCTGCTGCTGATCGTCCTCATATAATTTAAGCGTCTCGGTCGTTGTGTGATCAGCCGTTGGTGTTGGTGCTTTAACAGAACGAGGTCTTGGTGTTGGCGCATCTTGCGACGCCGCTTCAATGGGTGGCACTGGAGTAATATCAAATTCTTGGGGACACTCACCACCTGTTTATATAAAATAATAAGCGTAAAAGTAGAACGCATTTTTTAAAAGTCTGAAGAAAAACGAGGATAAGAGATAAGTATATTATTGCAAAAAACATACTCGAAAGAAATCGTAATATTCTGAAATATAAAGTTTTCAGAACGTAAGAAAAAACTAAAATTAAGAAGAAAATATAGATTAATATAAAATAACTATGCCCAAAACAGAAAAAAAAAACAAAAGACAAAGCGCGAAAAACATGAAAAAAATTCTTGGATATTGCAGCGTTTTGGAAGAAACAATCAGCTCCATGCGCATAGCTAGCCACGCGATAAAAGCAAAACATATTCGCCAAATTCCTATATAGCTTATAGCATTGTATCAGCTTAGTTCACTCATATTTACTTTGATATTAATTAAAATCTAATAAAAAATATAATATATGTATAATTCTTCAAACATGGACATAGTATGGTTACCATGTTTTTGCTATTACTACAATTTCAATCCGTTTTCGTAATACAAACACTGCATTTAGAGCTCAACTTTGGCAATCATATAGAGTATGTATCATAAGTTGTATGTTCGATATATGTATGCATTTATCTTTTCTCCCAATACTAATGTGTATATTGTTCGGTTATTATTTTAGTTTGAGTCTAAGCATCTTAGGAATATGATAAGATTTTATACTTAGGAGAATTATTTATGAATGCAGTAGGTACCTGAAGCCAGATCTTGTACATCGTTATCTGGCGTATTTTGACCGATTTCACCAAGGGTATTAGTCGTTGGTGAGACACTATCATCCCAACTTAATTTCGAAAAGTCACTTTGTAATACGCTCAACTCGTCCTCTTGAACTAATGCATCGAAATTTTCATCAAATTCTGCAGCTTTAGCATCAACATCCTGAACAGTTGATGAGAGCTTCTCAAATTTTCTTTCTACTCGCCGCACTCTCACAACATCTGCAGGTTCATTGCTGATCTTGATCGCTATGGTATTTGGCAATAAAAGTAAAATAATTGATTTGAGATTGAAGAAGAAGAAAAAACACACACAAAAACATCACATTTTTGAGAGGAAAACAAGAAAACTATCCATGATTCAAAAGTTAACTTTTGGACGAAAGAGAACAAGCTTTAAAGTGAAGCCCATTTAAAAGTTGATCGCTGAGAGGGGTTCAAATGAAATTTCGGATCTTCGACCTTCAACGTAACCGGCCATGTCAAATTTCAAATCTAAAGTACAAATATTAATCGATAGTATTTGAAGACTTTGAAAGTTTCAACTGACGTATGATATGTTCAAGCTGTAATATGTATGATTTTCACTTACTCTCTCAAAAGTGGAAACAAGTGAACGATGTGCAGTTAATGTGGAGTTAAATCTTTGTTAACAAGTTGTATGGAGAAAGTTTAGATCGCGACCATGACTTATAATTGTCTGATAACAACCCATTGAGTCCTCTACTGAATGCTAAGTCAGAGATAAAAGTTTCAAAACCTTTGAACGGATCTATCAATTTAACAGTGACAAAACCTAGATTTTCTTGAAAATTTCGTAACACATGGGAATATAGGGAACAGGCACTGAATTAAGACTAAACTGATTCTTACAGTGTTTTTCCCCAGCAGTGAAGTTACCTTTTGTGTCTGCTTGGATACCGGACACATCTCTGATCGTATTCGATGTTATAGACGTCACCGGTACATGATTTACGCTATCAGATTCAAATTGTTGTTGTTCAATTAATACAGTTGTTGTTGTAGTTGTAGCTGTAGCTGCAGTTGAAATATTTGTTGATCCAGGTGGTGCAGTGTGAGAGAAATCGCTGACGCCAGTGATCAAAGTGGTAGAAGTGGTCGTGGTGGTGCTAGTGGTATTGATGGTTGTTGAAGTGGCCATTGTGGTAGATAAGGCAGGCGTTTGATAATGCTGGGGTATGGTATGTAAATGCTCATCAGTGAAACTCATATTATCATCGAATGATCTACCGGACATGGATTCAATTGTCGGTGATTTTATAACTTCTAAGCCGCCAATATCATCACAAGTAATGGCATAATTATCACTTTCCGAATTGTTTTCATATTTACTTGATTCAAAGCCATTTGCATTTTCAGCATCGGAATATTTACGTTGAATTTGTTCATGATAGGACTGTTGTTGTTGTAATTGTTGCTGCTGTTGATTTGCCTGTATATGCTGCTGTTGTTGTTGCTGCTGATCGTTGACTATCTGCACACTTTCTTCAAGTACTTTTTCGACAAGGATTTCAGCTTTTTTTCGTATATCATTTGTTCCATCGCTTTCACTCATGCTACCATCGCCAACACCATTACCATCACCACCATCATCATCATCATTATCACCATCCTCATCATCATCATGATCATAATCATCTTTATCATCATCATCGTTATCATCACCATCAATGTCAACACCACCGTCACCATCATTACGATGGTCAACTTTATTATCATAGGCATCAACTATATCACCATCATCATAATTCTGCATTAATATTTTCCCCTTTAAATCACCACCATCATCATCGCCTGCAAGACACGAATGAATGGCATATTTATGTAGCTTTTTATGGCATCAATTATTTCATACCGTTAAAAGCGAAATCATGACAAATGGAGTTCTTCATAGTTCATTTTGGAACACTTATCTTTCCTTTTTTCATTAATTTGATAGTTCTTTTCATTGAAGTTTTTCATTCAAACATTTTTTTTTTTTTTTTGTTATTTTACAATTTTACAAAAGCAAAGCGTGCAATGAAAATTTGAAGCCAAATGATGGGTGTAATATGATGATTCGATTTGATTTTATTCGATTGGATACGATTTGACTTGATTTGAGCTTATTGTATTGATTTCGAATTTTTGGAACTGATAAACTGATATTAACAGTGGTGTGACGTGATGATATCTCTTTAAAGTAGCGGTGAATCAAATTTGAAAGTGATGATCTTCTTGAAATTATTTTATGATAAATTATAAAATTATAATCAAATATTTGACCAACATAATTATGCATACAAACGAACCTTGACTTATATTGTTTTACAATATATCCTTTTTTTAATTTTTTGTATTTTTTATTAAATATATCTATAACTCCTTTAGTTGTGTACAATCACTTGTCGGTCTTTTTTCTTCGAAGTATCCACGCAAGAAAAATTTACGTCATTGGAAGGCTGCTGGATATTTCAAATATTTTTCTCTGGTATAATAATTTATATTATACCAATCGCTAATAAGTTGGGGAATGCCTTTGTGGTTTTTCGCTGTATCTAACCAATAACTTCGGGAGTCGCAAGGCAATTTACGAGCAAGTAAGACACTGTTAAAATTTTTTTTTTGTTTTTTAGAAATTAACTCATATATTTTTATGCTCTCGTTAACTGTTACTGTTAACTGTGCCCTAACAACATATAAAATTTTTACAGGAAGTGTTAATAGGAAAAATCGATAACGATAAATTATTGGAGTTTTTTTTTTAATTATTGGGAGAAAAAAGAATAACTTTTCTTTACAATATAATTTGACTGCCCAAAAATTTTCGATATGTCTGGCTTTGATTCTATATCGTTTTAGTGGCACTCGGAATCCAGATTTTGAACAACACTTTTACATATTAATCGAATTCTCTTTAGAAAAAGCTTATGGTGGTGAGTAAACGAGCAATTTTGTATCAATATGTTGATTCTGGATACCTTGACTTAATCAGTTCATTCCATTATTAAGAATTGAGTCTTTGGATATTAAAGTACAGTTGATCCTTTGAGAACTGAGCATAAGACATTTTAAAAATAAATTTTGCCGAATGCTAACATACGCAGAGATAATTAAAGCTTCCAAAACGCCGCAAAGTTTCACAATTTCAATTTTAGCAACGAATGACAAAAAAAAACAATAAACTATGCATTTCAATTGAAAAAGCTTAAATAAAAGCGAAAACAACAGTGATAAATCGTAAAAAACTATAGGAAAATGTTGTAAGAGAGAAGTTCGAGATTCAGATTTTTTTTTCTTTCTTTCTTTAAATGCTTACCTTTTTCATAAGAATAACTGACATCAAAGGTGGTCGTTTCTTGAGTGGATTCATGATCGGATGCTGTGAGTTTTTCTAAAACAAAGATTTCGATAGGGAAAGAAAGTATAAGTTGGGTTACATTCAAAATATTCTTTGCAAAAAGTGTGAATAAAAACGATTAGGTACATACATCGAATACGTTCAAAGAAAATAACTAAATAAAGGGGGAAAAGATTAGATTAACAAAAAAAAAAAAAAAAACTGTAAGGTTATACACTAAAGAAATATCCAAAGGACTTTTTGCTTGCCAAAGGTAGCCAGCCCTGCTTGTATGTTGGTCTTAGGAAAGGTGTTAGTATGAACGTGTTAGTACAAGCTTACAAGCTAAATGGGTGTAGTTATGGGTGTTGGTTAGTAAACGATTCATCAACGATAGAGGAGGCTGATGTTCGCCAGCCGAGCGTTGTTGTACCAATTGAGGGACTTCGAGAATATTCTGGCAAAAAACTCGGTAGAAAATGATTTTACTTACATACTTACAAAATTTATTGCTTTTTCATTTCATTGCATTTCGTTTTGTTTCGTTTTCGTTTTCGTTTTCATTATCATATTTCGATCGTGGTCGGACGTCGTCCGTGATTTGTAATTGTGAGTTCTATGGTCTTTGTTTTATGATTTTTGAATAACGGCTTAATGGCTATCGGGCAATGCTATTCGTGTTAATGAAATTTAAAAATTAGCTTTAATTGCCGCCTCTGGCAATTGGCTCGTCCGATTCTACATATTCGACGTCAGTGTTGGCATCACGCATGTCCCGGCTGTCCTTGATGTGCAGCTTTTCAGCGTCAAGATTGAAAGCGCTGCTGCTCTTCTCATGCACCACAGTATAGCTTTCGTTAAGCATATCGTTGAGCTCACGACAAGTGCAGATGTTTTCATTGATTTCCGGTAATAATTTTACTGCATCGACGCCATCTTCGACATCGGATGGCATTTGAATATCCTCAACGTCGGTATGTTGCTGACTTGCGCAGGTTTCTTCATCATAAAATTTCTGTACCTGTAATTGCATTCTCATTTTAGGATGATTTGAAAACATTCGGCTCGATGCTGCATCCTTCTCTAAGCTCAGAACCATATTGGCGCTATTGCATATGTAGTCCTTTATACCGTCTGAATCGATATCCACTGGAGCTACGCCGTTTCCAGAACCATCTGATACTGACTCATCGGCCGTAAGATCTTCAATGTCCGTAACCTTTTCTGCAACCTCTAGGTTTGCATTCTTTTCGGCTTTCGAATGTTTTTCATTGTATTTGATCAAATGCCCTGGTAGACCACTATCACTTAAATCCATAACTTCAACGTCAGTTAATGCCTCCTCTTTTGATCGATTAACGTCAAGGAATTTACTTTTTGAGCCCTTACCACTAGCGCTACGTGTCTTGAGTTTTTTCCGTCTATTTGTTCCAGCAACATAAATCTCTTCGACGTCGGTTATCGACTCTGCAGTTGAGTGTAATTCGGTGCGTTTAGTTGTCGCCGATTTGAGAACTTCATTGGAAATAATCACTTCTCCTTCGATAAGATTGCTTCCAGAGATTACAACTTCTTGCACTGCTGTTGGACTGCGATCGAAAGTTTCACCAATAGAATAGTCTTCCAAGTCGGTCGGGACGTCGTCGTTAATATTGTAGATGCCAAATTGAAACTCATTATTCATGGGCTCAACATTTGTTATCGTATCGCCGAACTTATCTACTCTCAATAGAATTATTTCACGGTGCGGCAATGGCAGCATCTGTGGCGAAACCGATGGCAGACTTGATGATATGCACGAAGAAGAGTCTTCACAGAAGACTTCTTCAACATCAGTTTGACAGCCACCGTCATCGCCGGGCGCTAAAATGACAGCTTGTGGAATGGGTTTTTCACTATCGTTTTCACTATCAAAGCTGCAGTCTTCGTCTGCGGAATCATCAAGGCGTTCAATATCAGTTAATACTTCTTCATGTTTCACAGCGATATCAAGAAAAGAACTACCATGACCCATATAAGTGGAAGATGCTTTACGTGAACACGACGATTCAGATGGAGATACAAATGTAACATCGATGGCTGGTAATTTTGTTGCATCATTAACGAATCGCCCAAAATGCTCATCCCCATCAGATTCGGATGAGCACGATACTGCAATTTGGCATATTTCCTCGGCACCCGACATCTCCATTAATTCATCTTCAGACATTCCATGTACACCGATTCCCGTCGCATCCGATAGTGCCGATGCCATATCACTAATGTCGCTGAACACGGAAATATCCTCGTTTTCGTCGGTGTCATCACGTAAGAAACTCGCTCGAGCTGTATCAGCGATACACACTTTACCCTGGCCATCAACGGCAGTATCCAAATCAACACAAACTGATTTCTCACAGCACATTTCAATCTCAGAATCCGTATCATAGTCTTCACAATCCGTTACATAGTCGTTCACATCGTTCAGATTTTGAGCCTGTAAAAAGTTTCCAGCTTTGATCTCAACCTTTTCCTCCGTTTCATTGTTAACTTTTGCTTGCTCTTGCATGCCGTGCTGTAAGAACTCTTGCAACGATAATTTCAATTCCGGATAGACATTACTTTTATCTTCATCATCGTCGGCACTATCCGAGTCATTATAGTCTTCTATATCAGTGATATCATTGTCGTTTTTCGAATTTCGAATTGATGCCGGTTTATCGCTGGCTCTGGATGATTTCCTCGAACGAATCTTAATATTTTCTATATCACCACTGTGACTGTTTAGGTCCTCAACATCGGTCACTGCACCTGAATTCCAATTGTAATTCATATCATTGTCATTGCTGGAGCAATCTTCTTCGGATGACTCGGACTTTTGTTCACTTTCGGCTGTTATGGATATTTTTGGATATTTCGTAGACATTCTTGTTTGTGTATGGGATGGACGTATGGGTGGTTTTAAGTACGAATAAGAGCAGTTAAATTAGGAGGACTGAGTGTCTGTGTTTGCTATGTGTAAAAAATAATATTTTTTATTTAAGTTAAAACCAATTTCATTTCATTTGCTTTTAAGTTTTTTAGAAATATTTCATATCTTACGAACATAAAAATGATTGTATAGTGTATATTTTGCAATAAAAAGTACACATACATTGAAAATTTAACCGAACTAATTACAAAACAAAACAGTTGAACAGCTCGGCTTGTAAAAGATGAAGTTATAAATTATGCTCGTACCGGTAGCTTGTTTTTTTTTTTTTTTTGTAACTGGGAAGTTTAATAATTTTTTTTAAATCAGTTTTTCCAATATTTTTTCTTAGTTTTTATTGTTCTTGGACAGGACTGAGAAGCCCAAGTATAATTATACATTAGACAAGATAGGAAAACCACAAGCACGCAGGAGCTCTGAAGTGAATAACTACACTTTGGCAAGAGCTCTATACGTTTTTGGGAAAAGTGTTCTACACAAACAAATGACGATTCAAAGGTGATTAAAGCAGTAACAAAAAAAAAAAAAAAACAAAAAAAAAATATCAAAATGCTACCAGCTCACAGTTCATTTTCATTTTTATGTTCGCTTTATAACTTCAAGAAATATTGTGTGCATCGGCTGCATTGATTACGGAAGTAACAAGTACAACTTAAGGTAGATAGGTCATATACGTTACGTAAACAATTACACGAAGAAAAAAAAAATACTTTGTTAGTCGGCTTACACATTAAACATAAGTACATATCTGGTGTGTTCAAAAATATACACATAAAATAGGAATTTAAAGAAATCGGTGCCTTTTAATACCCAACGCAAGTTGAGTTTAAGTGTTCATAGTCAAGCCCTCCTTGAAAAATTATTTACCTTTGCTGAGATCAACCTGTTGTGATTCTATATCCTTTGAAACCTGAGACTGGGAGTGCACGGAATCGGTGGAAACGCTGCTGGTCTGCTGTCTGCGAAAATTTTCCTCGATCAGAGCCAAAGGGGATCGCGTTGGTTTTGGTGAGCCCGGACTTGCAGCTAAAAGACGATCATTTTCATGTGCGAACATCGGTAGTGCAACAGAGTCCGATAAACTTGAATCGGTCGTGTCAATAAAGCCGATATCGAATTCATTGATAATACTTCTCTGTTCGCTCGACGATGGTCTTTGTGCGTGCACAAAATCGACTTCGCTACTGCTGCCAAACGTAACAGCACTTGCCATATTGGTTGCGATAAACATTTCCGGCTGACGATAAATAACCTCGAATGGCTGTTCGGTGCAAAGAGTTTTTGTGAATACTTCACTGGTTATAATCTGGCGACTACCGCTAGATGAGGAGTTTGAGCTTTTTGTGCTCTCGTTTGAACGGGGTGATCGAATGCGCACCATCTCCTCCTCGTCATCGGTGTGAGTTCTGTTTTTGTCAATTATCATATCTTTCTCACTTCGCGCACGTATAGCATAAGTTGATGATGTTTTGGTGGATGATGTCGACTTTGCTGTTGTTGTTTTAATGTTTTTTGTTTCGCTCAAACGCTTATTGGTTTCATCCTTCTCGACTTTTCGAACTGTACCCGTGCTTCGAACGCTTCGACGTGTGCTATTGGATGAACCACTGCTGCTTGTACAGCCACTTGCTGAAGCACTAGACTCATTTATTGCGTCTTTCAGTTTTTTAGGAACATTCGTACTTGCGGTGGCGGTGCTAGTTGTTACGGAGCTGGTGGTTTTCTTATTCTTTGTCGTCTCGTTTGTGCTTTTCGCGATAGTGCGTTTTATGATTTCCTTTTGATGGGGCTGAATTCGGTTCAGCTTCGATGGATCAATTTTAGTTGATTTTTGTTTAATATTGGCCTGAGATACCGAAGAAAGTTTCTTAAGAGAAGCCTTTGAATGTTGCATGCTAGAACTCAATACAGAAGGGCTGGTTTTCTTATTATCTAAGACCTTTATTTGCTTCAGTTGCGTTTCAAGGGGTTGCGTTAACTTTTCACCTTTATTTATGGGGGATGACTTTGTTTGCTTCATGTTCCTTCGTTGCTCGGAAAATTGCTTTGCTGTTAATGCTTTTACTGATTCAACAGTATTTTGAGATATTTTCGCAGCCATAACAGTTGTGTATCTCTCAGCTTTTGGTAGTCTGGTTATGGACTCTTTGCTTCCGCTTTTGGAGTCTTTTCTTAAGAAATTGGTATCTCCATCTTTAACTGGTTCGGATGCATCAGCATGAACGGTCTTTGCATACCGCATGCTGTGGGCCATTGTGGGTTGCATATATCTGTGCACTGTTTTAGGCGTTGGTGTGACTTGACGTTTAAGTGAAGTATCAATGGTTCCCTCGGAGCTTAAACTTTCTTTACGCTCTTTAACCATAGCAGCTCTGTTATCAATATTTACCTTTACGTTTGCTTTTTGGGTGCGTTTAATTGCCGAATAGGCGTAAGAACTTTTAATATGAGAGTAGTTTGGTGCCTTAGCTCGAGTTTTAGGAGGACTTAAGCTGCGCAATGTTTCATTGTAAGGCATTCTAGTAACATCGGTTCGAGCTCGTGGCCGAGGGGTGGTTGAGCGACTACTGTCATCAGCTTCGGTCATAAAAAGGTGGTTTGCAGGAGGGCTTATAACCCTTTCGTCCCTAAACTCCTTCTTTAAAACACTCACTTGCGTTCGATTCTTCGCTGCAGAGATTTTGGTTTGCTCTCGTTTCTGGCTTTCTGCTTTAACTTTTTCGACAGGTAAGTCACGAGGTTTGACCTCTTTTTGACTTTTAGGCCGTCCCATCCTTGATGTGCTTTTCTTTTCTTTATCGTTACTACTCATCTGCCTATGAATGTTTGAAAAATTCTTAGCCTTTTGATTTTTCACATCATTTGGACCTTTTACTGTATCTTGATTTTTTGCTGCAAATGTTTTCTTTAATTGCTGAATACTATCGCTTGGTTTTTTTACAACATTTGATTGAGAATGAAACTCGTTTTTATTTGTCTTTAGAGCCTTGTCCTTAGATATTTGGGATCTGCTGCCGATTTGACCGCTCGTTAGTTTATTGCTCTTGATTAAACTTGTGAGCTTTTTACCAGGCAAACTATTTCGCTCTAAGCCACTCGTTCGTGTGGACTTTCCCTTTCTAACTGCATCTAGCTTAACAAAATAAGCTACAGGTCGAACGTCCCTGTTACTATCTCCGTCTGATTTCTCTTTTTCAAGACTATCAACACTCATGGTCATGTTATCACTACATTCTTCCTGTTGACCATCAGATTCAAATGAATCTTTACTATATGGCTCGGATTCGGACTGCACGATACCAAGTGAAGGGAAATTGTTTTGTTCGGAAATATTTTCATCGGTGGGCATACTTTTCCCGAATCCAGTATCTTCGAGGGAATCATCATCCGTGAATTTTTCGGAAGCGTCCGTTTTCATAATACAAGGAACGTTAACGCTAGTTAGAGCAGATTCTCTAAATGAAGCTAGTTTACTGTCGGAAATGCTACTTTTAGCTAATCCAGTGTCATCGTCCGACTCGATTTCATAATTTACAATAATGGTTTTACTACTCAAAACGTTATCTTCTGCACCACTTTTTATAATTTTAATACCATCACAAGCTATTTCGTTGTTTTCTTGTACTTTGACAGAAATATTTGACTGAATACGATCTGAAATCATGTCTTTAAATTGTTCCTCATCTTCCAGCATTTCAGCTTTTACGTCTAGAGACTTTTCTTGTTTTGAAGGTAGAGTCGTATGAGTAGCGGTTTCAGTCATGTCTTTCGGCTTATCATCAACTACATTCTTTTCTACAATCAATGGTCTCTCAAAAACACTATCTCCGTCAGATTCGTCGTCTGAATGTGACTTGCTCAAGGGTTTTCCTGATTCTGCTGGAATGTCAGATTTTGCAACTAGAGGCTTTTCTTGTATTGCAGGAATGGTCGGCTGAGTGGGAGCTTTAGTCACGTCTTTCGACTTATCATCAAATGGTTTCTTCTCTTCGAAAAATGGTTTCTTAAAATCACTTTCGTCCTCAGATTCGTCGTCTGAAAATGGCTTGCTCAAGGGTTTAGCTGATTCTGCCGAAATGTCAGATTTTGCAATTAGAGGCTTTTCTTGTTTTTCGGGAAGGGTCGGTTGAGTGGAGGCCACAGTTTTGTCTTTGGGCACATCTTCAACCAGCTTTTTCTCCTCGAACAATGGCTTCTTAAAGTCACTGTCATCGTCAGACTCGTCATCTGAATACGGCTTACCCAAATGTTTTGCTGATTCTGCTAGAATGTCAGATTTTGCAACTAGAGGCTTTTCTTGTTTTGCGGGAACGGTCGGTTGAGTGGGAACTTTAGTCACGTCTTTCGACTTATCATCAACTGACTTCTTCTCTTCAAACAATGGTTTCTTAAAGTCACTATCGTCCTCAGATTCGTCGTCTGAAAATGGCTTGCTCAAGGGTTTGGCTGATTCTGCCGAAATGTCAGATTTTGCAATTAGAGGCTTTTCTTGTTTTTCGGGAAGAGTCGGTTGAGTGGGGGCCACAGTTTTGTCTTTGGGCACATCTTCAACCGGCTTCTTCTCCTCGAACAATGGCTTCTTAAAGTCACTGTCATCGTCAGACTCGTCATCTGAATACGGCTTACCCAAAGGTTTTGCTGATTCTGCTAGAATGTCAGATTTTGCAACTAGAGGCTTTTCTTGTTTTGCGGGCACGGTCGGTTGAGTGGGAACTTTAGTCACGTCTTTCGACTTATCATCAACTGACTGCTTCTCTTCAAACAATGGTTTCTTAAAGTCACTATCGTCCTCAGACTCGTCGTCTGAAAATGGCTTGCTCAAGGGTTTGGCTGATTCTGCCGAAATATCAGATTTTGCAATTAGAGGCTTTTCTTGTTTTTCGGGAAGGGTCGGTTGAGTGACGGCCCGATTTTTGTCTTTGGGGACATCTTCAACCGTTTTGTTCTCTTCGAACAACGGCTTCTTGAAGTCACTGTCATCGTCAGACTCGTAATCTGAATACGGCTTACCCAAAGGTTTTGCTGATTCTGCTAGAATGTCAGATTTTGTAACTAGAGGCTTTTCTTGCTTTGCGGGAACGGTCGGTTGAGTGGGAAATTTATTCACGTCTTTCGACTTATCATCATCTGACTTTTTCTCTTCGAACAATGGCTTCTTAAAGTCACTGTCATCTTCAGACTCGTCTTCTGAATATGGCTTGCCCAAAGGTTTTGCTGATTCTGCTAGAATGTCAGATTTTGAATTTAGAGGCTTTTCTTGTTTTTCGGGAAGGGTCGGTTGAGCGACGGTCACATTTTTGTCTTTGGGCACATCTTCAACCGGCTTCTTCTCTTCGAACAATGGTTTTTTAAAGTCACTATCGTCCTCAGATTCGTCGTCTGAAAATGGCTTGCTCAAGGGTTTGGCTGATTCTGCCGAAATGTCAGATTTTGCAATTAGAGGCTTTTCTTGTTTTTCGGGAAGGGTCGGTTGAGAGGGGGCCACAGTTTTGTCTTTGGGCACATCTTCAACCGGCTTCTTCGCTTCGAACAATGGCTTCTTAAAGTCACTGTTATCGTCAGACTCGTCTTCTGAATATGGCTTGCCCAAAGGTTTTGCTGATTCTGCTAGAATGTCAGATTTTGCAACTAGAGGCTTTTCTCGTTTTGCGGGAACGGTCGGTTGAGTGGGAACTTTAGTCACGTCTTTCGACTTATCATCAACTGGCTTCTTCTCTTCGAACAATGGCTTCTTAAAGTCACTGTCATCGTCAGACTCGTCTTCTGAATATGGCTTGCCCAAAGGTTTTGCTGATTCTGCTAGAATATCAGATTTTGCAACTAGAGGCTTTTCTTGTATTGCAGGAATGGTCGGCTGAGTGGGAGCTTTAGTCACGTCTTTCGACTTATCATCAAATGGTTTCTTCTCTTCGAAAAATGGTTTCTTAAGGACACTATCGTCCTCAGATTCGCCGTCTGAAAATGGCTTGCTCAAGGGTTTGGCTGATTCTGCCGAAATGTCAGATTTTGCAATTAGAGGCTTTTCTTGTTTTTCGGGAAGGATCGGTTGAGTGGGGGCCACAGTTTTGTCTTTGGGCACATCTTCAACCGGCTTCTTCTCCTCGAACAATGGCTTCTTAAAGTCACTGTCATCGTCAGACTCGTCATTTGAATACGGCTTACCCAAAGGTTTTGCTGATTCTGCTAGAATGTCAGATTTTGCAACTAGAGGCTTTTCTTGTTTTGCGGGAACGGTCGGTTGAGTGGGAACTTTAGTCACGTCTTTCGTCTTATCATCAACTGGCTTCATCTCGTCGAAAAATGGTTTCTTAAAGTCACTATCGTCCTCAGATTCGTCGTCTGAAAATGGCTTGCTCAAGGGTTTAGCTGATTCTGCCGAAATGTCAGATTTTGCAATTAGAGGCTTTTCTTCTTTTTTGGGAAGGGTCGGATGAGTGGGGGCCACATTTTTGTCTTTGGGCACATCTTCAACCGGCTTCTTCTCTTCGAACAATGGTTTCTTAAAGTCACTATCGTCCTCAGACTCGTCTTCTGAATATGGCTTGCCCAAAGGTTTTGCTGATTCTGCTAGAATGTCAGATTTTGCAGCTAGAGGCTTTTCTTGTATTGCAGGAATGGTCGGCTGAGTGGGAGCTTTAGTCACGTCTTTCGACTTATCATCAAATGGTTTCTTCTCTTCGAAAAATGGTTTCTTAAAGACACTATCGTCCTCAGATTCGCCGTCTGAAAATGGCTTGCTCAAGGGTTTGGCTGATTCTGCCGAAATGTCAGATTTTGCAATTAGAGGCTTTTCTTGTTTTTCGGGAAGGATCGGTTGAGTGGGGGCCACAGTTTTGTCTTTGGGCACATCTTCAACCGGCTTCTTCTCCTCGAACAATGGCTTCTTAAAGTCACTGTCATCGTCAGACTCGTCATTTGAATACGGCTTACCCAAAGGTTTTGCTGATTCTGCTAGAATGTCAGATTTTGCAACTAGAGGCTTTTCTTGTTTTGCGGGAACGGTCGGTTGAGTGGGAACTTTAGTCACGTCTTTCGTCTTATCATCAACTGGCTTCATCTCTTCGAAAAATGGTTTCTTAAAGTCACTATCGTCCTCAGATTCGTCGTCTGAAAATGGCTTGCTCAAGGGTTTAGCTGATTCTGCCGAAATGTCAGATTTTGCAATTAGAGGCTTTTCTTCTTTTTCGGGAAGGGTCGGTTGAGTGGGGGCCACATTTTTGTCTTTGGGCACATCTTCAACCGGCTTCTTCTCTTCGAACAATGGTTTCTTAAAGTCACTATCGTCCTCAGACTCGTCTTCTGAATATGGCTTGCCCAAAGGTTTTGCTGATTCTGCTAGAATGTCAGATTTTGCAGCTAGAGGCTTTTCTTGTATTGCAGGAATGGTCGGCTGAGTGGGAGCTTTAGTCACGTCTTTCGACTTATCATCAAATGGTTTCTTCTCTTCGAAAAATGGTTTCTTAAAGACACTATCGTCCTCAGATTCGCCGTCTGAAAATGGCTTGCTCAAGGGTTTGGCTGATTCTGCCGAAATGTCAGATTTTGCAATTAGAGGCTTTTCTTGTTTTTCGGGAAGGATCGGTTGAGTGGGGGCCACAGTTTTGTCTTTGGGCACATCTTCAACCGGCTTCTTCTCCTCGAACAATGGCTTCTTAAAGTCACTGTCATCGTCAGACTCGTCATTTGAATACGGCTTACCCAAAGGTTTTGCTGATTCTGCTAGAATGTCAGATTTTGCAACTAGAGGCTTTTCTTGTTTTGCGGGAACGGTCGGTTGAGTGGGAACTTTAGTCACGTCTTTCGTCTTATCATCAACTGGCTTCATCTCGTCGAAAAATGGTTTCTTAAAGTCACTATCGTCCTCAGATTCGTCGTCTGAAAATGGCTTGCTCAAGGGTTTAGCTGATTCTGCCGAAATGTCAGATTTTGCAATTAGAGGCTTTTCTTCTTTTTTGGGAAGGGTCGGTGAGTGGGGGCCACATTTTTGTCTTTGGGCACATCTTCAACCGGCTTCTTCTCTTCGAACAATGGTTTCTTAAAGTCACTATCGTCCTCAGACTCGTCTTCTGAATATGGCTTGCCCAAAGGTTTTGCTGATTCTGCTAGAATGTCAGATTTTGCAGCTAGAGGCTTTTCTTGTATTGCAGGAATGGTCGGCTGAGTGGGAGCTTTAGTCACGTCTTTCGACTTATCATCAAATGGTTTCTTCTCTTCGAAAAATGGTTTCTTAAAGACACTATCGTCCTCAGATTCGCCGTCTGAAAATGGCTTGCTCAAGGGTTTGGCTGATTCTGCCGAAATGTCAGATTTTGCAATTAGAGGCTTTTCTTGTTTTTCGGGAAGGATCGGTTGAGTGGGGGCCACAGTTTTGTCTTTGGGCACATCTTCAACCGGCTTCTTCTCCTCGAACAATGGCTTCTTAAAGTCACTATCGTCCTCAGACTCGTCTTCTGAATATGGCTTGCCCAAAGGTTTTGCTGATTCTGCTAGAATGTCAGATTTTGCAACTAGAGGCTTTTCTTGTATTGCAGGAATGGTCGGCTGAGTGGGAGCTTTAGTCACGTCTTTCGACTTATCATCAAATGGTTTCTTCTCTTCGAAAAATGGTTTCTTAAAGACACTATCGTCCTCAGATTCGCCGTCTGAAAATGGCTTGCTCAAGGGTTTGGCTGATTCTGCCGAAATGTCAGATTTTGCAATTAGAGGCTTTTCTTGTTTTTCGGGAAGGATCGGTTGAGTGGGGGCCACAGTTTTGTCTTTGGGCACATCTTCAACCGGCTTCTTCTCCTCGAACAATGGCTTCTTAAAGTCACTGTCATCGTCAGACTCGTCATTTGAATACGGCTTACCCAAAGGTTTTGCTGATTCTGCTAGAATGTCAGATTTTGCAACTAGAGGCTTTTCTTGTTTTGCGGGAACGGTCGGTTGAGTGGGAACTTTAGTCGCGTCTTTCGTCTTATCATCAACTGGCTTCTTCTCTTCGAAAAATGGTTTCTTAAAGTCACTATCGTCCTCAGATTCGTCGTCTGAAAATGGCTTGCTCAAGGGTTTAGCTGATTCTGCCGAAATGTCAGATTTTGCAATTAGAGGCTTTTCTTCTTTTTCGGGAAGGGTCGGTTGAGTGGGGGCCACATTTTTGTCTTTGGGCACATCTTCAACCGGCTTCTTCCTTCGAACAATGGTTTCTTAAAGTCACTATCGTCCTCAGACTCGTCTTCTGAATATGGCTTGCCCAAAGGTTTTGCTGATTCTGCTAGAATGCCAGATTTTGCAACTAGAGGCTTTTCTTGTATTGCAGGAATGGTCGGCTGAGTGGGAGCTTTAGTCACGTCTTTCGACTTATCATCAATGGCTTTCTTCTCTTCGAAAAATGGTTTCTTAAAGTCACTATCGTCCTCAGATTCGTCGTCTGAAAATGGCTTGCTCAAGGGTTTGGCTGATTCTGCCGAAATGTCAGATTTTGCAATTAGAGGCTTTTCTTGTTTTTCGGGAAGGGTCGGTTGAGTGGGGGCCACAGTTTTGTCTTTGGGCACATCTTCAACCGGCTTCTTCTCCTCGAACAATGGCTTCTTAAAGTCACTGTCATCGTCAGACTCGTCATCTGAATACGGCTTACCCAAAGGTTTTGCTGATTCTGCTAGAATGTCAGATTTTGCAACTAGAGGCTTTTCTTGTTTTGCGGGAACGGTCGGTTGAGTGGGAACTTTAGTCACGTCTTTCGACTTATCATCAACTGGCTTCTTCTCTTCGAACAATGGTTTCTTAAAGTCACTATCGTCCTCAGATTCGTCGTCTGAAAATGGCTTGCTCAAGGGTTTGGCTGATTCTGCCGAAATGTCAGATTTTGCAATTAGAGGCTTTTCCTGTTTTTCGGGAAGGGTCGGTTGAGTGACGGCCACATTTTTGTCTTTGGGCACATCTTCAACCGGCTTCTTCTCTTTGAACAATGGTTTCTTAAAGTCACTATCGTCCTCAGACTCGTCTTCTGAATATGGCTTGCCCAAAGGTTTTGCTGATTCTGCTAGAATGTCAGATTTTGCAACTAGAGGCTTTTCTTGTATTGCAGGAATGGTCGGCTGAGTGGGAGCTTTAGTCACGTCTTTCGACTTATCATCAACTGGCTTCTTCTCTTCGAAAAATGGTTTCTTAAAGTCACTATCGTCCTCAGATTCGTCGTCTGAAAATGGCTTGCTCAAGGGTTTGGCTGATTCTGCCGAAATGTCAGATTTTGCAATTAAGGCTTTTCTTTTTTTCGGGAAGGGTCGGTTGAGTGGGGGCCACATTTTTGTCTTTGGGCACATCTTCAACCGGCTTCTTCTCTTCGAACAATGGTTTCTTAAAGTCACTATCGTCCTCAGACTCGTCTTCTGAATATGGCTTGCCCAAAGGTTTTGCTGATTCTGCTAGAATGTCAGATTTTGCAACTAGAGGCTTTTCTTGTATTGCAGGAATGGTCGGCTGAGTGGGAACTTTAGTCACGTCTTTCGACTTATCATCAACTGGTTTCTTCTCTTCGAAAAATGGTTTCTTAAATCACTATCGTCCTCAGATTCGTCGTCTGAAAATGGCTTGCTCAAGGGTTTGGCTGATTCTGCCGAAATGTCAGATTTTGCAATTCGAGGCTTTTCTTGTTTTTCGGGAAGGATCGGTTGAGTGGGGGCCACAGTTTTGTCTTTGGGCACATCTTCAACCGGCTTCTTCTCCTCGAACAATGGCTTCTTAAAGTCACTGTCATCGTCAGACTCGTCATTTGAATACGGCTTACCCAAAGGTTTTGCTGATTCTGCTAGAATGTCAGATTTTGCAACAAGAGGCTTTTCTTGTTTTGCGGGAACGGTCGGTTGAGTGGGAACTTTAGTCACGTCTTTCGACTTATCATCAACTGGCTTCTTCTCCTCGAAAAATGGTTTCTTAAAGTCACTATCGTCCTCAGATTCGTCGTCTGAAAATGGCTTGCTCAAGGGTTTAGCTGATTCTGCCGAAATGTCAGATTTTGCAATTAGAGGCTTTTCTTGTTTTTCGGGAAGGGTCGGTTGAGTGGGGGCCACATTTTTGTCTTTGGGCACATCTTCAACCGGCTTCTTCTCTTCGAACAATGGTTTCTTAAAGTCACTATCGTCCTCAGACTCGTCTTCTGAATATGGCTTGCCCAAAGGTTTTGCTGATTCTGCTAGAATGTCAGATTTTGCAACTAGAGGCTTTTCTTGTATTGCAGGAATGGTCGGCTGAGTGGGAGCTTTAGTCACGTCTTTCGACTTATCATCAAATGGTTTCTTCTCTTCGAAAAATGGTTTCTTAAAGTCACTATCGTCCTCAGATTCGTCGTCTGAAAATGGCTTGCTCAAGGGTTTGGCTGATTCTGCCGAAATGTCAGATTTTGCAATTAGAGGCTTTTCTTGTTTTTCGGGAAGGGTCGGTTGAGTGGGGGCCACAGTTTTGTCTTTGGGCACATCTTCAACCGGCTTCTTCTCCTCGAACAATGGCTTCTTAAAGTCACTGTCATCGTCAGACTCGTCATCTGAATACGGCTTACCCAAAGGTTTTGCTGATTCTGCTAGAATGTCAGATTTTGCAACTAGAGGCTTTTCTTGTTTTGCGGGAACGGTCGGTTGAGTGGGAACTTTAGTCACGTCTTTCGACTTATCATCAACTGGTTTTCTTCTCTTCGAAAAATGGTTTCTTAAAGTCACTATCGTCCTCAGATTCGTCGTTTGAAAATGCTTGCTCAAGGGTTTAGCTGATTCTGCCGAAATGTCAGATTTTGCAATTAGAGGCTTTTCTTGTTTTTCGGGAAGGGTCGGTTGAGTGGGGCCCAGATTTTGTCTTTGGGCAATTAACGGCTTCTTCTCCTCGAACAATGGTTCTTAAGTCCACTGTCATCGTCAGACTCGTCATCTGAATACGGCTTCCCAAAGGTTTTGCTGATTCTGCTAGAATGTCAGATTTTGCAACTAAGGCTTTTCTTGTTTTGCGGGAACGGTCGGTTGAGTGGGAACTTTAGTCACGTCTTTCGACTTATCATCAACTGGCTTCTTCTCTTCGAACAATGGTTTCTTAAAGTCACTATCGTCCTCAGATTCGTCGTCTGAAAATGGCTTGCTCAAGGGTTTGGCTGATTCTGCCGAAATGTCAGATTTTGCAATTAGAGGCTTTTCTGTTTTTCGGAAGGGTCGGTTGAGTGACGGCCACATTTTTGCTTTGGGCACTCTTCAACGGCTTCTTTCTTGAACAATGGTTTCTTCAAAGTCACTATCTTCCCAACTCGTCTTCTGACATTGGCTTCCCAAAGGTTTTGCTGATTCTCTAAATGTCATTTTGCAACTAGGCTTTTTGTTCAGAATGGTCGTAGGAGCTTTAGACGTCTTCACTTTCTCAACGCTTCTTCTCTTCGAAAAGTTTCTTAAGAACCCCAATTCGTCTCTAAAGCTCCAAGGGTTTGCTGATCGCCGAAATGTCAGATTTTCAATAGCTTTCTTTTTCGGGAGGGTGGGGCACATTTTGTCTTTGGCACCTTCAACGGCTTCTTCTCTTCGAAAATGTTCTTAAATCCTCCTAATCGCTCTGATTGGCTTCCCAAGGTTTTCGATTCTCAAATGTCAATTTTGCAACTAGAGGCTTTTCTTGATTCAGGAATGGTCGCTATGGGACTTTATCAGTTTGACTTATACAATGGTTCTTCTCTTCGAAAATGGTTTCTTAAATCACTATCGTCCTCAGATTCGTCTTGAAATGCTTGCCAAGGGTTTGGCTGATTCTGCCAAATGTCAGATTTTGCATAGAGGCTTTTCTTTTTTTCGGGAAGGTGTTGAGTGGGGCAATTTGTCTTTGGACATCTTCAACCGGCTTCTTCTCTCGAACAATGGTCTTAAATCACTTCTCTCAGATCGTCTCTGAAAGGCTTCCCAAAGGTTTTGCTGATTCTGCAAATGTCAGATTTTGCAATAGAGCTTTTCTGTTTCGGAAGTCGGTGAGTGGACTTTGTCTTTGACTTAGTCTTAAGTTTAACTTAAGTCAGTTGTCAATTATGTTTTTTTGAGGTGGGCTTTTTGTAGTTTAAAGTTTTAAAGTCACTATCTCAGACTCGTCTTCTGAATATGGCTTGCCCAAAGGTTTTGCTGATTCTGCTAGAATGTCAGATTTTGCAACTAGAGGCTTTTCTTGTATTGCAGGAATGGTCGGCTGAGTGGGAGCTTTAGTCACGTCTTTCGACTTATCATCAAATGGTTTCTTCTCTTCGAAAAATGGTTTCTTAAAGTCACTATCGTCCTCAGATTCGTCGTCTGAAAATGGCTTGCTCAAGGGTTTGGCTGATTCTGCCGAAATGTCAGATTTTGCAATTAGAGGCTTTTCTTGTTTTTCGGGAAGGGTCGGTTGAGTGGGGGCCACAGTTTTGTCTTTGGGCACATCTTCAACCGGCTTCTTCTCTTGAACAATGGTTTCTTAAAGTCACTATCGTCCTCAGACTCGTCTTCTGAATATGGCTTGCCCAAAGGTTTTGCTGATTCTGCTAGAATGTCAGATTTTGCAACTAGAGGCTTTTGTTGTATTACAGGAATGGTCGGCTGAGTGGGAGCTTTAGGTACGTCTTTCGACTTATCATCAACTGGCTTCTTCTCTTCGAACAATGGTTTCTTAAAGTCACTATCGTCCTCAGATTCGTCGTCTGAAAATGGCTTGCTCAAGGGTTTGGCTGATTCTGCCGAAATGTCAGATTTTGCAATTAGAGGCTTGTCCTGTTTTTCGGGAAGGGTCGGTTGAGTGACGGCCACATTTTTGTCTTTGGGCACATCTTCAACCGGCTTCTTCTCTTCGAACAATGGTTTCTTAAAGTCACTATCGTCCTCAGACTCGTCTTCTGAATATGGCTTGCCCAAAGGTTTTACTGATTCTGCTAGAATGTCAGATTTTGCAACTAGAGGCTTTTCTTGTATTGCAGGAATGGTCGGCTGAGTGGGAGCTTTAGTCACGTCTTTCGACTTATCATCAAATGGTTTCTTCTCTTCGAAAAATGGTTTCTTAAATTCACTATCGTCCTCAGATTCGTCGTTTGAAAATAGCTTGCTCAAGGGTTTGGCTGATTCTGCCGAAATGTCAGATTTTGCATCTAGAGGCTTTTCTTGTTTTTCGGGAAGGGTCGGTTGAGTGGGGGCCACAGTTTTGTCTTTGGGCACATCTTCAACCGGCTTCTTCTCCTCGAACAATGGCTTCTTAAATCCACTGTCATCGTCAGACTCGTCATCTGAATACGGCTTACCCAAAGGTTTTGCTGATTCTGCTAGAATGTCAGATTTTGCAACTAGAAGCTTTTCTTGTTTTGCGGGAACGGTCGGTTGAGTGGGAACTTTAGTCACGTCTTTCGACTTATCATCAACTGGCTTCTTCTCTTCGAACAATGGTTTCTTAAAGTCACTATCGTCCTCAGACTCGTCTTCTGAAATGGCTTGCCCAAAGGTTTTGCTGATTCTGCGAATGTCGATTTTGCAATAGAGGCTTTTCTTGTTTCGGAAGGTCGGTGAGTGGGAACTTTATCAGTCTTTCGACTTATCATCAACTGGCTTCTTCTCTTCGAACAATGGTTTCTTAAAGGTCACTATCGTCCTCAGATTCGTCGTCTGAAAATGGCTTGCTCAAGGGTTTGGCTGATTCTGCCGAAATGTCAGATTTTGCAATTAGAGGCTTTTCCTGTTTTTCGGGAAGGGTCGGTTGAGTGACGGCCACATTTTTGTCTTTGGGCACATCTTCAACCGGCTTCTTCTCTTCGAACAATGGTTTCTTAAAGTCACTATCGTCCTCAGACTCGTCTTCTGAATATGGCTTGCCCAAAGGTTTTGCTGATTCTGCTAGAATGTCAGATTTTGCAACTAGAGGCTTTTCTTGTATTGCAGGAATGGTCGGCTGAGTGGGAGCTTTAGTCACGTCTTTTGACTTATCATCAAATGGTTTCTTCTCTTCGAAAAATGGTTTCTTAAATTCACTATCGTCCTCAGATTCGTCGTTTGAAAATAGCTTGCTCAAGGGTTTGGCTGATTCTGCCGAAATGTCAGATTTTGCAATTAGAGGCTTTTCTTGTTTTTCGGGAAGGGTCGGTTGAGTGGGGGCCACAGTTTTGTCTTTGGGCACATCTTCAACCGGCTTCTTCTCCTCGAACAATGGCTTCTTAAATCCACTGTCATCGTCAGACTCGTCATCTGAATACGGCTTACCCAAAGGTTTTGCTGATTCTGCTAGAATGTCAGATTTTGCAACTAGAGGCTTTTCTTGTTTTGCGGGAACGGTCGGTTGAGTGGGAACTTTAGTCACGTCTTTCGACTTATCATCAACTGGCTTCTTCTCTTCGAACAATGGTTTCTTAAAGTCACTATCGTCCTCAGATTCGTCGTCTGAAAATGGCTTGCTCAAGGGTTTGGCTGATTCTGCCGAAATGTCAGATTTTGCAATTAAAGGCTTTTCTTCTTTTTCGGGAAGGGTCGGTTGAGTGGGGGCCACATTTTTGTCTTTGGGCACATCTTCAACCGGCTTCTTCTCTTCGAACAATGGTTTCTTAAAGTCACTATCGTCCTCAGACTCGTCTTCTGAATATGGCTTGCCCAAAGGTTTTGCTGATTCTGCTAGAATGTCCGATTTTGCAACTAGAGGCTTTTCTTGTATTGCAGGAATGGTCGGCTGAGTGGGAACTTTAGTCACGTCTTTCGACTTATCATCAACTGGCTTCTTCTCTTCGAACAATGGTTTCTTAAGGTCACTATCGTCCTCAGATTCGTCGTCTGAAAATGGCTTGCTCAAGGGTTTGGCTGATTCTGCCGAAATGTCAGATTTTGCAATTAGAGGCTTTTCCTGTTTTTCGGGAAGGGTCGGTTGAGTGACGGCCACATTTTTGTCTTTGGGCACATTTTCAACCGGCTTCTTCTCTTCGAACAATGGTTTCTTAAAGTCACTATCGTCCTCAGACTCGTCTTCTGAATATGGCTTGCCCAAAGGTTTTGCTGATTCTGCTAGAATGTCAGATTTTGCAACTAGAGGCTTTTCTTGTATTGCAGGAATGGTCGGCTGAGTGGGAGCTTTAGTCACGTCTTTCGACTTATCATCAAATGGTTTCTTCTCTTCGAAAAATGGTTTCTTAAAGTCACTATCGTCCTCAGATTCGTCGTCTGAAAATGGCTTGCTCAAGGGTTTGGCTGATTCTGCCGAAATGTCAGATTTTGCAATTAGAGGCTTTTCTTGTTTTTCGGGAAGGGTCGGTTGAGTGGGGGCCACAGTTTTGTCTTTGGGCACATCTTCAACCGGCTTCTTCTCTTCGAACAATGGCTTCTTAAAGTCACTTTCATCGTCAGACTCGTCTTCTGAATACGACTTACCCAAAGGTTTTGCTGATTCTGCTAGAATGTCAGATTTTGCATCTAGAGGCTTTTCTTGTTTTGCGGGAACGGTCGGTTGAGTGGGAACTTTAGTCACGTCTTTCGACTTATCATCAACTGGCTTCTTCTCTTCGAACAATGGCTTCTTAAAGTCACTGTCATCGTCAGACTCGTCTTCTGAATATGGCTTGCCCAAAGGTTTTGCTGATTCTGCTAGAATGTCAGATTTTGCAACTAGAGGCTTTTCTTGTTTTGCGGGAACGGTCGGTTGAGTGGGAACTTTAGTCACGTCTTTCGACTTATCATCAACTGGCTTCTTCTCTTCGAACAATGGTTTCTTAAAGTCACTATCGTCCTCAGACTCGTCTTCTGAATATGGCTTGCCCAAAGGTTTTGCTGATTCTGCTAGAATGTCCGATTTTGCAACTAGAGGCTTTTCTTGTATTGCAGGAATGGTCGGCTGAGTGGGAACTTTAGTCACGTCTTTCGACTTATCATCAACTGGCTTCTTCTCTTCGAACAATGGTTTCTTAAGGTCACTATCGTCCTCAGATTCGTCGTCTGAAAATGGCTTGCTCAAGGGTTTGGCTGATTCTGCCGAAATGTCAGATTTTGCAATTAGAGGCTTTTCCTGTTTTTCGGGAAGGGTCGGTTGAGTGACGGCCACATTTTTGTCTTTGGGCACATCTTCAACCGGCTTCTTCTCTTCGAACAATGGTTTCTTAAAGTCACTATCGTCCTCAGACTCGTCTTCTGAATATGGCTTGCCCAAAGGTTTTGCTGATTCTGCTAGAATGTCAGATTTTGCAACTAGAGGCTTTTCTTGTATTGCAGGAATGGTCGGCTGAGTGGGAGCTTTAGTCACGTCTTTCGACTTATCATCAAATGGTTTCTTCTCTTCGAAAAATGGTTTCTTAAATTCACTATCGTCCTCAGATTCGTCGTCTGAAAATGGCTTGCTCAAGGGTTTGGCTGATTCTGCCGAAATGTCAGATTTTGCAATTAGAGGCTTTTCTTGTTTTTCGGGAAGGGTCGGTTGAGTGGGGGCCACAGTTTTGTCTTTGGGCACATCTTCAACCGGCTTCTTCTCCTTCGAACAATGGCTTCTTAAAGTCCACTGTCATCGTCAGACTCGTCATTCTGAATACGGCTTACCCAAAGGTTTTGCTGATTCTGCTAGAATGTCAGATTTTGCAACTAGAGGCTTTTCTTGTTTTGCGGGAACGGTCGGTTGAGTGGGAACTTTAGTCACGTCTTTCGACTTATCATCAACTGGCTTCTTCTCTTCGAAAATGGTTTCTTAAAGTCACTTTCGTCCTCAGATTCGTCGTCTGAAAATGGCTTGCTCAAGGGTTAGCTGATTCTGCCGAAATGTCAGATTTTGCAATTAGAGGCTTTTCTTGTTTTTCGGGAAGGGTCGGTTGAGTGGAGGCCACAGTTTTGTCTTTGGGCACATCTTCAACCAGCTTCTTCTCCTCGAACAATGGCTTCTTAAAGTCACTGTCATCGTCAGACTCGTCATCTGAATACGGCTTACCAAAAGGTTTTGCTGATTCTGCTAGAATGTCAGATTTTGCGTAGTTTAAAGTTAATCTTAAGTCAGTTGTCAATTTTATGTTTCTTTTGAGGTGGGCATTTGCATAGTTTAAAGTTAATCTTAAGTCAGTTTCATTTAACTAGAGGCTTTTCTTGTTTTGCGGGAACGGTCGGTTGAGTGGGAACTTTAGTCACGTCTTTCGACTTATCATCAACTTGCTTCGTCTCTTCGAACAATGGCTTCTTAAAGTCACTGTCATCGTCAGACTCGTCTTCTGAAAATGGCTTGCTCAAGGGTTTGGCTGATTCAGCCGAAATGTCAGATTTTGCAATTAGAGGCTTTTCCTGTTTTTCGGGAAGGGTCGGTTGAGTGACGGCCACATTTTTGTCTTTGGGCACATCTTCAACCGGCTTCTTCTCTTCGAACAATGGTTTCTTAAAGTCACTATCGTCCTCAGACTCGTCTTCTGAATATGGCTTGCCCAAAGGTTTTGCTGATTCTGCTAGAATGTCAGATTTTGCAACTAGAGGCTTTTCTTGTATTGCAGGAATGGTCGGCTGAGTGAGAGCTTTAGTCACGTCTTTCGACTTATCATCAAATGGTTTCTTCTCTTCGAAAAATGGTTTCTTAAAGTCACTATCGTCCTCAGATTCGTCGTCTGAAAATGGCTTGCTCAAGGGTTTGGCTGATTCTGCCGAAATGTCAGATTTTGCAATTAGAGGCTTTTCTTGTTTTTCGGGAAGGGTCGGTTGAGTGGGGGCCACAGTTTTGTCTTTGGGCACATCTTCAACCGGCTTCTTCTTCTCGAACAATGGCTTCTTAAAGTCACTGTCATCGTCAGACTCGTCTTCTGAATATGGCTTGCCCAAAGGTTTTGCTGATTCTGCTAGAATGTCAGGTTTTGCAACTAGAGGCTTTTCTTGTTTTCGGGAATGGTCGGTTGAGTGGGACTTTAGTCACGTCTTTCGACTTATCATCAAATGGTTCTTCTCTTCGAAAATGGTTTCTTAAAGTCACTATCTCTCAGATTCGTCTTCTGAAAATGGCTTGCCAAGGTTTTGCTGATTCTGCCAGAATGTCAGATTTTGCAATTAGAGGCTTTTCTTGTTTTCAGGAATGGTCGGTTGAGTGGGGCCACATTTTCGTCTTTCGACTATCTTCAAACTCGGTTCTTCTCTCGAACAATGGCTTCTTAAAGTACTTCTCTCAGATCGTCTCTGAAATGGCTTGCCCAAAGGTTTTGCTGATTCTGCGAAATGTCAGGTTTTGCAATAGAGGCTTTTCTTGTTTTTCGGGAACGGTCGGTTGAGTGGGAGCACATTTTGTCTTTGACTTATCATCAACTGTTCTTCTCTACGAACAATGGCTTCTTAAAGTCACTGTCATCGTCAGACTCGTCTTCTGAATATGGCTTGCCCAAAGGTTTTGCTGATTCTGCTAGAATTCAGATTTTGCAACTAGAGGCTTTTCTTGTTTGCGGGAAGGTCGGTTGAGTGGGAACTTTAGTCACGTCTTTCGACTTATCATCAACTGGCTTCTCTCTTCGAACAATGGTTCTTAAAGTCACTGTCATCGTCAGATCGTCTTCTGAAAATGGCTTGCTCAAGGGTTTGGCTGATTCTGCCGAAATGTCAGATTTTGCAATTAGAGGCTTTTCTGTTTTTCGGGAAGGGTCGGTTGAGTGGAGGCCACATTTTTGTCTTTGGGCACATCTTCAACCGGCTTCTTCTCTTCGAACAATGGTTTCTTAAAGTCACTATCGTCCTCAGACTCGTCTCTGAATATGGCTTGCCCAAAGGTTTTGCTGATTCTGCTAGAATGTCAGATTTTGCAACTAGAGGCTTTTCTTGTTTGCAGGAATGGTCGGTTGAGTGGAGCTTTAGTCACGTCTTTCGACTTATCATCAAATGGTTTCTTCTCTTCGAAAAATGGTTTCTTAAAGTCACTATCGTCCTCAGATTCGTCGTCTGAAAATGGCTTGCTCAAGGGTTTGGCTGATTCTGCCGAAATGTCAGATTTTGCATTAGAGGCTTTTCTTGTTTTTCGGGAAGGGTCGGTTGAGTGGGGCCACAGTTTTGTCTTTGGGCACATCTTCAACGGCTTCTTCTCTCGAACAATGGCTTTTAAAGTCACTGTCATCGTCAGACTCGTCTTCTGAATATGGCTTGCCCAAAGGTTTTGCTGATTCTGCTAGAATATCAGATTTTGCAACTAGAGGCTTTTCTTTATCAAGGTGTCGGCTGAGTGGGAGCTTTAGTCACGTCTTTCGACTTATCATCAAATGGTTTCTTCTCTTCGAAAAATGGTTTCTTAAAGTCACTATCGTCCTCAGATTCGTCGTCTGAAAATGGCTTCTCAAGGGTTTGGCTGATTCTGCAAATGTCAGATTTTGCAATTAGAGGCTTTTCTTTTTTACAGGAATGGTCGGTTGAGTGGGGCCTAAGTTGTCTTTGGACATCTTCAACGGCTTCTTCTCTTCGAACAATGGTTCTTAAAGTCACTGTCTCTCAGATCGTCTCTAATGCTCCCAAAGGTTTGCTGATTCTGCTAAATGTCAGTTTTGCTACTAGAGGCTTTTCTTGTTTTCGGGAACGGTCGGTTGAGTAGGGACTTTAGTCACGTCTTTGACTTATCATCAACTGGCTTCTTCTCTACGAACAATGGCTTATTAAAGTCACTGTCATCGTCAGACTCGTCTTCTGAATATGGCTTGCCCAAAGGTTTTGCTGATTCTGCTAATTCAGATTTTGCAACTAGAGGCTTTTCTGTATTGCAGGAATGGTCGGCTGAGTGGGGCTTTAGTCACGTCTTTCGACTTATCATCAAATGGTTTCTTCTCTTCGAAAATGGTTTCTTAAAGTCACTATCGTCCTCAGATTCGTCGTCTGAAAATGGCTTGCTCAAGGGTTTGGCTGATTCTGCCGAAATGTCAGATTTTGCAATTAGAGGCTTTTCTTGTTTTTCGGGAAGGGTCGGTTGAGTGGGGGCCACAGTTTTGTCTTTGGGACATCTTCAACCGGCTTCTTCTCCTCGAACAATGGCTTCTTAAAGTCACTGTCATCGTCAGACTCGTCTCTGAATACGGCTTACCAAAGGTTTTGCTGATTCTGCTAGAATGTCAGATTTTGCAACTAGAGGCTTTTCTTGTTTTGCAGGGAACGGTCGGTTGAGTGGGAACTTTAGTCACGTCTTTCGACTTATCATCAACTGGCTTCGTTCTCTTCGAACAATGGCTTTCTTAAAGTCACTGTCATCGTCAGACTCGTCTTCTGAAAATGGCTTGCTCAAGGGTTTGGCTGATTCTGCCGAAATGTCAGATTTTGCAATTAGAGGCTTTTCCTTGTTTTTCGGGAAGGGTCGGTTGAGTGACGGCCACATTTTTGTCTTTGGGCACATCTTCAACCGGCTTCTTCTCTTCGAACAATGGTTTCTTAAAGTCACTATCGTCCTCAGACTCGTCTTCTGAATATGGCTTGCCCAAAGGTTTTGCTGATTCTGCTAGAATGTCAGATTTTGCAACTAGAGGCTTTTCTTGTATTGCAGGAATGGTCGGCTGAGTGAGAGCTTTAGTCACGTCTTTCGACTTATCATCAAATGGTTTCTTCTCTTCGAAAAATGGTTTCTTAAAGTCACTATCGTCCTCAGATTCGTCGTCTGAAAATGGCTTGCTCAAGGGTTTGGCTGATTCTGCCGAAATGTCAGATTTTGCATTTAGAGGCTTTTCTTGTTTTTCGGGAAGGGTCGGTTGAGTGGGGGCCACAGTTTTGTCTTTGGGCACATCTTCAACGGGCTTCTTCTCTACGAAAAATGGCTTATTAAAGTCACTGTCATCGTCAGACTCGTCTTCTGAATATGGCTGGCCCAAAGGTTTTGCTGATTCTGCTAGAATATCAGATTTTGCAACTAGAGGCTTTTCTTGTATTTCAGGAATGGTCGGCTGAGTGGGAGCTTTAGTCACGTCTTTCGACTTATCATCAAATGGTTTCTTCTCTTCGAAAAATGGTTTCTTAAAGTCACTATCGTCCTCAGATTCGTCGTCTGAAAATGGCTTGCTCAAGGGTTTGGCTGATTCTGCCGAAATGTCAGATTTTGCAATTAGAGGCTTTTCTTGTTTTTCAGGAAGGGTCGGTTGAGTGGGGGCCACAGTTTTGTCTTTGGGCACATCTTCAACCGGCTTCTTCTCCTCGAACAATGGCTTCTTAAAGTAACTGTCATCGTCAGACTCGTCATCTGAATACGGCTTACCCAAAGGTTTTGCTGATTCTGCTAGAATATCAGATTTTGCAACTAGAGGCTTTTCTTGTATTGCAGGAATGGTCGGCTGAGTGGGAGCTTTAGTCACGTCTTTCGACTTATCATCAAATGGTTTCTTCTCTTCGAATAATGGTTTCTTAAAGTCACTATCGTCCTCAGATTCGTCGTCTGAAAATGGCTTGCTCAAGGGTTTAGCTGATTCTGCCGAAATGTCAGATTTTGCAACTAGAGGCTTTTCTTGTTTTTCGGGAAGGGTCGGTTGAGTGGAGGCCACAGTTTGTTCTTTGGGCACATCTTCAACCAGCTTCTTCTCCTCGAACGATGGCTTCTTAAAGTCACTGTCATCGTCAGACTCGTCATCTGAATACGGCTTACCTAAAGGTTTTGCTGATTCTGCTAGAATATCAGATTTTGCAACTAGAGGCTTTTCTTGTATTTCAGGAATGGTCGGCTGAGTGGGAGCTTTAGTCACGTCTTTCGACTTATCATCAAATGGTTTCTTCTCTTCGAAAAATGGTTTCTTAAAGTCACTATCGTCCTCAGATTCGTCGTCTGAAAATGGCTTGCTCAAGGGTTTGGCTGATTCTGCCGAAATGTCAGATTTTGCAATTAGAGGCTTTTCTTGTTTTTCAGGAAGGGTCGGTTGAGTGGGGGCCACAGTTTTGTCTTTGGGCACATCTTCAACCGGCTTCTTCTCCTTGAACAATGGCTTCTTAAAGTAACTGTCATCGTCAGACTCGTCATCTGAATACGGCCTACCCAAAGGTTTTGCTGATTCTGCTAAAATGTCAGGTTTTGCTACTAGAGGCTTTTCTTGTTTTCCGGGAACGGTCGGTTGAGTGGGAACTTTAGTCACGTCTTTCGACTTATCATCAACTGGCTTCTTCTCTACGAACAATGGCTTATTAAAGTCACTGTCATCGTCAGACTCGTCTTCTGAATATGGCTTGCCCAAAGGTTTTGCTGATTCTGCTAGAATATCAGATTTTGCAACTAGAGGCTTTTCGAGTATTGCAGGAATGGTCGGCTGAGTGGGAGCTTTAGTCACGTCTTTCGACTTATCATCAAATGGTTTCTTCTCTTCGAATAATGGTTTCTTAAAGTCACTATCGTCCTCAGATTCGTCGTCTGAAAATGGCTTGCTCAAGGGTTTAGCTGATTCTGCCGAAATGTCAGATTTTGCAATTAGAGGCTTTTCTTGTTTTTCGGGAAGGGTCGGTTGAGTGGGGGCCACAGTTTTGTCTTTGGGCACATCTTCCACCGGCTTCTTCTCCTCGAACAATGGCTTCTTAAAGTCACTGTCATCATCAGACTCGTCATCTGAATACGGCTTACCCAAAGGTTTTGCTGATTCTGCTAGAATATCAGATTTTGCAACTAGAGGCTTTTCTTGTATTGCAGGAATGGTCGGCTGAGTGGGAGCTTTAGTCACGTCTTTCGACTTATCATCAAATGGTTTCTTCTCTTCGAAAAATGGTTTCTTAAAGTCACTATCGTCCTCAGATTCGTCGTCTGAAAATGGCTTGCTCAAGGTTTTGCTGATTCTGCCGAATGTCAGATTTTGCAATAGAGGCTTTTCTTGTTTTTCGGGAAGGGTCGGTTGAGTGGGGGCCACATTTTGTCTTTGGGCACATCTTCAACCGGCTTCTTCTCTTCGAACAAAAACCCTTCTCTCAGGGGGGGGGGGGTTTTTTTTTTTTTTTTTTTTCTTGTATTGCAGGAATGGTTGGCTGAGTGGGAGCTTTAGTCACGTCTTTCGACTTATCATCAAATGGTTTCTTCTCTTCGAATAATGGTTTCTCAAAGTCACTATCGTCCTCAGATTTGTCGTCTGAAAATGGCTTGCTCAAGGGTTTGGCTGATTCTGCCGAAATGTCAGATTTTGCAGTTAGAGGCTTTTCTTGTTTTTCGGGAAGGATCGGTTGAGTGGGGGCCACAGTTTTGTCTTTGGGCACATCTTCAACCGGCTTCTTCTCCTCGAACAATGGATTCTTAAAGTCACTGTCATCGTCAGACTCGTCATCTGAATACGGCTTACCCAAAGGTTTTGCTGATTCTGCTAGAATGTCAGATTTTGTAACTAGAGGCTTTTCTTGTTTTGCGGGAACGGTCGGTTGAGAGGGAACTTTAGTCACGTCTTTCGACTTATCATCAACTGGCTTCTTTTCTTCGAACAATGGCTTCTTAAAGTCACTGTCATCGTTAGACTCGTCTTCTGAATATGGCTTGCCCAAAGGTTTTGCTGATTCTGCTAGAATATCAGATTTTGCAACTAGAGGCTTTTCTTGTATTGCAGGAATGGTCGGCTGAGTGGGAGCTTTAGTCACGTCTTTCGACTTATCATCAACTGGCTTCTTCTCTTCGAACAATGGTTTCTTAAAGTCACTATCGTCCTCAGATTCGTCGTCTGAAAATGGCTTGCTCAAGGGTTTGGCTGATTCTGCCGAAATGTCAGATTTTGCAATTAGAGGCTTTTCTTGTTTTTCGGGAAGGGTCGGTTGAGTGGGGGCCACAGTTTTTTCTTTGGGCACATCCTCACCCGGCTTCTTCTCCTCCAACAATGGCTTCTTAAAGTCACTGTCATCTTCAGACTCGTCTTCTGAATATGGCTTACCCAAAGGTTTTGCTGATTCTGCTAGAATGTCAGATTTTGCAACTAGAGGCTTTTCTTGTATTGCAGGAATGGTCGGTTGAGTGGGAGCTTTAGTCACATTTTTCGACTTATCGTCAACTGGTTTCTTATCTTCGAACAATGGTTTCTTATAGTCACTATCGTCCTCAGACTCGTCTTCTAAATATGGCTTGCCCAAAGGTTTTGCTGATTCTGCTAGAATGTCAGATTTTGCAACTAGAGGCTTTTCTTCTATTGCAGGAATAGTCGGTTGAGTGGAAGTTTTAGTCACATTTTTCGACTTATCGTCAACTGGCTTCTTCTCTTCGAACAATGGCTTCTTAAGGTCACTGTCATCGTCAGACTCGTCTTCTGAATATGGCTTGCAAAAAGGTTTTGCTGATTCTGCAAGAATGTCAGATTTTGCAACTAGAGGCTTTTCTTGTATTGCAGGAATGGTCGGCTGAGTGGGAACTTTAGTCACGTCTTTCGACTTATCATCAAATGGTTTCTTCTCTTCGAAAAATGGTTTCTTAAAGTCACTATCGTCCTCAGATTCTTCGTCTGAAAACGGCTTGCTCAAGAGTTTGGCTGATTCTGCCGAAATGTCAGATTTTGCAATTAGAGGCTTTTCTTGATTTTCGGGAAGGGTCGGTTGAGTGGATGCCACAGTTTTGTCTTTGGACACATCTTTAACCAGCTTCTTCTCCTCGAACAATGGTTTCTTAAAGTCACTATCGTCCTCAGACTCGTCTTCTGAATATGGCTTGCCCAAAGGTTTTGCTGATTCTGCTAGAATATCAGATTTTGCAACTAGAAGCTTTTCTTGTATTGCAGGAATGGTCGGCTGAGTGGGAGCTTTAGTCACGTCTTTCGACTTATCATCAAATGGTTTCTTCTCTTCGAAAAATGGTTTCTTAAAGTCACTATCGTCCTCAGATTCGTCGTCTGAAAATGGCTCGCTCAAGGGTTTGGCTGATTCTGCCGAAATGTCAGATCTTGCAAATAGAAGCTTTTCTTGTTTTTCGGGAAGAGTCGGTTGAGTGGGGGCCACAGTTTTGTCTTTGGGCACATCCTCACCCGGCTTCTTCTCCTCCAACAATGGCTTCTTAAAGTCACTGTCATCTTCAGACTCGTCTTCTGAATATGGCTTACCCAAAGGTTTTGCTGATTCTGCTAGAATGTCAGATTTTGCAACTAGAGGCTTTTCTTGTATTGCAGGAATGGTCGGTTGAGTGGGAGCATTAGTCACATTTTTCGACTTATCGTCAACTGGTTTCTTATCTTCGAACAATGGTTTCTTATAGTCACTATCGTCCTCAGACTCGTCTTCTGAATATGGCTTGCCCAGAGGTTTTGCTGATTCTGCTAGATTGTCAGATTTTGCAACTAGAGGCTTTTCTTGTTTTGTGGGAACGGTCGGTTGAGTGGGAACTTTAGTCACGTCTTTCGACTTATCATCAACTGGCTTCTTATCTTCGAACAATGGTTTCTTAAAGTCACTATCGTCCTCAGACTCGTCTTCTGAATATGGCTTGCCCAAAGGTTTTGCTGATTCTGTTAGAATGTCAGATTTTGCAACTAGAGGCTTTTCTTGTATTGCAGGAATGGTCGGCTGAGTGGGAACTTTAGTCACGTCTTTCGACTTATCATCAAATGGTTTCTTCTCTTCGAAAAATGGTTTCTTAAAGTCACTATCGTCCTCAGATTCTTCGTCTGAAAACGGCTTGCTCAAGGGTTTGGCTGATTCTGCCGAAATGTCAGATTTTGCAATTAGAGGCTTTTCTTGATTTTCGGGAAGGGTCGGTTGAGTGGATGCCACAGTTTTGTCTTTGGACACATCTTTAACCAGCTTCTTCTCCTCGAACAATGGCTTCTTAAAGTCACTGTCATCGTCAGACTCGTTTTCTGAATACGACTTACCCAAAGGTTTTGCTGATTCTGCTAGAATGTCAGATTTTGCAACTATAGGCTTTTCTTGTTTTGCGGGAACGGTCGGTTGAGTGGGAGCTTTAGTCACGTCTTTCGACTTATCATCAACTGGCTTCTTCTCTTCGAACAATGGCTTCTTAAGGTCACTGTCATCGTCAGACTCGTCTTCTGAATATGGCTTGCAACAAGGTTTTGCTGATTCTGTAGAATGTCAGATTTTGCAACTAGAGGCTTTTCTTGTATTGCAGGAATGGTCGGCTGAGTGGAGCTTTAGTCCGTCTTTCGACTTATCATCAAATGGTTCTTCTCTTCGAAAATGGTTTCTTAAAGTCACTATCGTCCTCAGATTCGTCGTCTGAAATTGGCTTGCTCAAGGGTTTGGCTGATTCTGACGAAATGTTAGATTTTGGAATTAGAGGCTTTTCTTGTTTTTCGGGAAGGGTCGGTTGAGTGGGGGCCACAGTTTTGTCTTTGGGCACATCTTCAACCTGCTTCTTCTTTTCGAACAACGGCTTCTTAAAGTCACTATCATCGTCAGACTCATCTTCCGAATATGGCTTGCCCAAAGGTTTTGCTGATTCTGTTAGAATGTCATGTTTTGCAACTAGAGGCTTTTCTTGTATTGCAGGAATGGTCGGCTGAGTGGGAGCTTTAGTCACGTCTTTCGACTTATCATCAAATGGTTTCTTCTCTTCGAAAAATGGTTTCTTATAGTCACTATCGTCCTCAGATTCGTCGTCTGAAAATGGCTTGCTCAAGAGTTTGGCTGATTCTGCCGAAATGTCAGATTTTGCAATTAGAGGCTTTTCTTGTTTTCGGGAAAGGGTCGGTTGAGTGGAGCCACAGTTTTTGTCTTTGGCACATCTTCAACCGCTTCTTCTCTTCGAACAATGGTTTCTTAAAGTCACTATCGTCGTCAGACTCGTCTTCTGAATATGGCTTGCCCAAAGGTTTTGCTGATTCTGCTAGAATGTCAGATTTTGCAACTAGAGGCTTTTCTTGTTTGCAGGAATGGTCGGTTGAGTGGGAGCTTTGGTCACGTCTTTCGACTTTCACAACTGGCTTCTTTCTTGAACAATGGCTTCTTAAGGTCACTGTCATCGTCAGACTCGTCTTTGAATATGGTTGCCCAAAGGTTTTGCTGATTCTTAGAATGTCAGATTTTGCAACTAGAGGTTTTTGTTTGCAGGAATGGTCGTGAGTGGGACTTTAGTCCGTTTCGACTTATCATAAATGGTTTCTTCTCTTCGAAAAATGGTTTTTAAAGTCACATCGTCCTCAGATTCGTCGTCTGAAAATGGCTTGCTCAACGGTTTGGCTGATTCTCCGAAATGTCAGATTTTGAATTAGAGGCTTTTCTTGTTTTTGGGAAGGGTCGTTAGTGGGGCCACGTTTTGTCTTTGGGCAATCTTCAACGGCTTCTTCTCTCCAACAATGGCTTTAAAGCAGTTGTCACTGTCTTCTGTATGGCTTCCAAAGGTTTTGCTGATTCTGTGATGTAGGTTTCATAGAGTCTTCTTGTATGCATGCAAGGTTTGTGAGCTTTAGAAGTCTTTACTTATCTAACTGGTTCTTTCTTCGAAAATGGCTTCTAAGGTCATGTATGTCGACTGTTCGAATTGGTTCCAAAGGTTTTGCTTTCTGTTAATGTAGATTTTGAACTAGAGGCTTTTCTTATTGCGATGGCGGCTATGGGACTTTAGCTGTCTTTCGACTTTCATCAAATGGTTTCTTCTTCAAAATGTTTCTTTATATATGTCCTCAATTTCGTCTGAAAATGTCAGGTTTGGCATTGCCATTCTTTTGCAATTGGTTCTTGTTTTTCGAAGGGTCGGTTGAGTGACGGCCACATTTTTGTCTTTGGGCACATCTTCAACCGGCTTCTTCTCTTCGAACAATGGTTTCTTAAAGTCACTATCGTCCTCAGACTCGTCTTCTGAATATGGCTTGCCCAAAGGTTTTGCTGATTCTGCTAGAATATCAGATTTTGCAACTAGAAGCTTTTCTTGTATTGCAGGAATGGTCGGCTGAGTGGGAGCTTTAGTCACGTCTTTCGACTTATCATCAAATGGTTTCTTCTCTTCGAAAAATGGTTTCTTAAAGTCACTATCGTCCTCAGATTCGTCGTCTGAAAATGGCTTGCTCAAGAGTTTGGCTGATTCTGCCGAAATGTCAGATTTTGCAATTAGAGGCTTTTCTTGTTTTTCGGAAAGGGTCGGTTGAGTGACGGCCACATTTTTGTCTTTGGGCACATCTTCAACCGGCTTCTTCTCTTCGAACAATGGTTTCTTAAAGTCACTATCGTCCTCAGACTCGTCTTCTGAATATGGCTTGCCCAAAGGTTTTGCTGATTCTGCTAGAATGTCAGATTTTGCAACTAGAGGCTTTTCTTGTATTGCAGGAATGGTCGGTTGAGTGGGATCTTTGGTCACGTCTTTCGACTTATCATCAACTGGCTTCTTCTCTTCGAACAATGGCTTCTTAAGGTCACTGTCATCGTCAGACTCGTCTTCTGAATATGGCTTGCCCAAAGGTTTTGCTGATTCTGTTAGAATGTCAGATTTTGCAACTAGAGGCTTTTCTTGTATTGCAGGAATGGTCGGCTGAGTGGGAGCTTTAGTCTCGTCTTTCGACTTATCATCAAATGGTTTCTTCTCTTCGAAAAATGGTTTCTTATAGTCACTATCGTCCTCAGATTCGTCGTCTGAAAATGGCTTGCTCAAGGGTTTGGCTGATTCTGCCGAAATGTCAGATTTTGCAATTAGAGGCTTTTCTTGTTTTTCGGGAAGGGTCGGTTGAGTGACGGCCACATTTTTGTCTTTGGGCACATCTTCAACCGGCTTCTTCTCTTCGAACAATGGTTTCTTAAAGTCACTATCGTCCTCAGACTCGTCTTCTGAATATGGCTTGCGTAAAGGTTTTGCTGATTCTGCTAGAATGTCAGATTTTGAAACTAGAGGCTTTTCTTGTATTGCAGGAATGGTCGGCTGAGTGGGAGCCTTAGTCACGTCTTTCGACTTATCATCAAATGGCTTCTTCTCTTCGAAAAATGGTTTCTTAAATTCACTATCGTCCTCAGATTCGTCGTCTGAAAATGGCTTGCTCAAGGGTTTGGCTGATTCTGCTAGAATGTCAGATTTTGCAACTAGAGGCTTTTCTTGTTTTGCGGGAACGGTCGGTTGAGTGGGAACTTTAGTCACGTCCTTCGACTTATCATCAACTGGCTTTTTCTCTTCGAACAATGGTTTCTTAAAGTTACTGTCATCGTCAGACTCGTCTTCTGAATATGGCTTGCCCAAAGGTTTTGCTGATTCTGCTAGAATATCAGATTTTGCAACTAGAGGCTTTTCTTTTATTGCAGGAATGGTCGGCTGAGTGGGAGCTTTAGTCACGTCTTTCGACTTATCATCAAATGGTTTCTTCTCTTCGAAAAATGGTTTCTTAAAGTCACTATCGTCCTCAGATTCGTCATCTGAAAATGGCTTGCTCAAGAGTATTGCTGATTCTGCCCAAATGTCAGATTTTGCAATTAGAGGCTTTTCTTGTTTTTCGGGAAGGGTCGGTTGAGTGGGGGCCACAGTTTTGTCTTTGGGCACATCTTCAACTGGCTTCTTCTCTTCGAGCAACGGCTTCTTAATGTCACTGTCATCGTCAGACTTGTCTTCTGAATACGGCTTACCCAAAGGTTTTGCTGATTCTGCTAGAATGTCAGATTTTGCAACTAGAGGCTTTTCTTGTTTTGCGGGAACGGTTGGTTGACTGGGAACTTTAGTCACGTCTTTCGACTTATCATCAACTGGCTTCTTATCTTCGAACAATGGTTTCTTAAAGTCACTATCGTCCTCAGAGTCGTCGTCTGAAATTGGCTTGCTCAAGGGTTTGGCTGATTCTGATGAAATGTCAGATATTGCAACTAGAGGCTTTTCTTGTGTTCCAGGAATGGTCGGTTGAGTGGGAGCTTTAGTCACGTCGTTCGACTTATCATCAACTGGCTTCTTCTCTTCGAACATTGGTTTCTTAAAGTGACTATCGTCCTCAGACTCGTCGTCTGAAAATGGCTTGCTCACGGGTTTGGCTGATTCTGCCGAAATGTCAGATTTTGCAATTAGAGGCTTCTCTTGTTTTTCGGGAAGGGTCGGTTGAGTGAAGGCCACATTTTTGTCTTTGGGCACATCTTCAACTGGCTTTTTCTCTTCAAACAACGGCTTCCTAAAGTCACTGTCATCGTCAGACTCGTCTTCTGAATATGGCTTGCCCAAAAGTTTTGCTGATTCTGTTAGAATGTCAGATTTTGCAACTAGTGGCTTTTCTTGTTTTGCGGGAACGGTTGGTTGATTGGAAACTTTAGTCACGTGTTTCGACTTATCATCAACTGGCTTCTTCTGTTCGAAAAATGGCTTCTTTAAGTCCCTATCGTCGTCAGATTCCTCGTCTGAAAATGGCTTGCTCAAGGGCTTTGTAATTTCTGTAAAAAGGTCGCATCTTGCACCAAGAGCCTTTTCATGTTTTGAAGGAAGGGTCGGTTGAGTGTGGGCTACAGTTATGTCTTTGGGCTTATCATTAAAAGGCTTTTGATCTTCGAACAGTGGTTTCTTAAAGTCACTTTCGTCGTCAGTTTCGTCGTCTGAATATATCTTTCTTGAGGTCTTTACGGATTCTTCTGGAAACTTTTGTTCGTATTTCGGAGTATCAGTTTTAGCATATGGAAGCGTTTGGGCTTTTGAGATAAGAGAAGGTTGTGTGGGCCCTATCATACTGCCTTTTGTTTTATCCTGATCAGGCTTTTTCTCTTGAAACGATTGCTTGTTAAAGTCAATATCATCATCAGATTCGTCGTCTGAATAAGGTTTGGTTGAGGTCCTAACGTATGCTGCTGGGAACTTTTGTTTGTCTCCTAGAATTTCAGGTTTCGTATCTAGAGGCATTTGTTTTGAGGGGAGAGTCCGTTCAGTGGGGGCTATAGGCTCGTCTCTTGGCTTATTCTCAATAGGCTCCTTTGTTTCAATCACTGGTTTCATAACGTAACTATCATCGTTTGATTCATTATCTGAATACTTATTTTTTAAAAGACTTTGTAAATCAGTGGAAGGTATTTCTGATTTATGTTTTATAACAATTTTAGAAATTTTTTGGGTTTCAATCGTCTGAGAAACATTGCTGGATGCCTTTTGCTCAACGTGTTTTAAATATCTTGTATTCAAAATACCTACGGGCTCTGGATCTTTAACTGTTTGAGACATAATTTTTGATTTAAACGTTTTCTCTTGAACGAGTTCTTGGTCTTTGGTTAAGTCACTTATTTTGGCTGGATCAGGAATAATTCTATTATCACTTAATGAAGAAAGAGTTCCTGCTTTTAGTTTATCTTCCTCGAATTGGTGTTTGTTCATTAAATTATCACAGAGTACTTCTTGCTTTGTGAAAGCTCGCACATCAGAGGGAAATTCATCAATATTTTCCGCTAATTTTATTGATTCAATCTCTTTTACAATTTCTATATTGTCTGATGTCTTTTGCGCCATTTGTTCTAGAAGTTGTTCTTTTTGGTTACTTCTAGACGACAATTCTTTTAATGTCAAAGGGAAGCGCTCTTTACTGGCAGCGATTTTTTTGTCTATTGGAGCTATTATTTTATCACATACTTCAAGATCATTTTTCTTTAATTCTAACAAATTATCTGTAACATTTTGCATCGAAAAACTGCAGTAAAACTGTTCCTCGGCTATAAACTGTCTAGTCAGTTCCCTACAGCCCTTGGAAGTTGGGAATTTTTGAATCGTTTCATTGGTGGGAATATCACATTCTTCGAAAATTTTTGCAATATCCGCTACTTTGCGCTTAGAGCATACAATCTCACAAACTTCTTCCAGTTCTTTGCACTTTTCTTCTAATTTTTCGTGAGCTTCGATTGGAGACAATTTAACGTCCTCCGCTGGAGGCTCACAAGTCTGCAGGTCATCCAATATCATATTTGCGCTGCTTAATATCTGACTATCTAACGAAGCAAAATCAATTTCATTTTTCTCAAGCTTTTCCCGCTTCCTGGGACTAAATGGCATTGCTTCTAAGACATTTTCAGAGAACCTTTTCTCAATTGTTTGCACAGTATTTTTTACATTCATAGAGCATGCTTCTTCGACGTGATCAGTTTTTTTAAATTCAACTTCTTTGAGGAGCTCAGCAGTAACTTGCTCTACCACAGAGGTTGTTGGAACATTCGTCTGTGTCCCGGCCAAATTTTCAGAAGTTCTAGCGTTCAAACATATCTCATCGGTATCTTCGGCGACCTCAAACATTTTTCGTCGAACGCAGACTTTTTCGCATATAGGTTCGTTCAATTCATGAAGAGATTTCACCATGTCGACTTCACTTGCCTCAATTGGCGACAATTTGACTACCTCGGTTGGAGGCTCACAAGGCATAAGGTCCTCTAAAACTACATCGACTTGATTCAAAATTTGGTCTTCCAGAGCACAAATATCAGCTTCGTCGTTTTCACGCGGTTTTCGTTTTCGCACTGTGAACGGTAAAGCTTCAAGATCTTCAGAAACAATACCGCCAACGTTGCCACCACCGCTTGAAAGTTTATCTTCAATATTTTGTACGACTTCTTTAACAACGGGCACAATATCCTTTACATCATCTGGTGGTTTTTGCCGTTGAATCTTTATTTTAGTCACGCTGTCGCCGTTTTCGATATCTGAGATCTTCTTCTTAACATCACTGATGCCATCAAGTTGATTTTGATTCTGATTTTGATTCGACGGAATCTCCTTTGAAGTGGGCGATACTAATCTTGAAATAATTTTATTTAACTCATCAACGTGCTCTTCTGTGAAATCATCAGAAATATCTCCTCTTGTTTTAGTTACTTGCGCCGTCAGTGTCGTTTGCTGACAACTTTCACTCATTTCTGGAAATGAGGTAGTGTCTTTAGATTCTAACGTATATACTGGGACTACCATTTCAGTGGGCAGCTTGTCAGTTTCAGCGCTTTTAGCAAATAAATTCATTTTTATATTATGAATACTGATGTGCTCTGCTTTCGCCGTTTAAAGGTGGTTGTAAGCACAAACGTACACACATATGTATACACATACATAAATATATATTTATATGGCAATTGTCGGAAGTAGTATGAAGTTAGCAGAAAAAACAAAATCCACCAGGGCAGACGAGGAATGGCACAGAATTAAAATAATAATTTTTTATATTAACATAAATAGCTGTATCGTTACGTATTGATTTGTACATATCTCATGATCGCATCGTATCATATTGTATCGTACCATAGCTTATCGTATCATATCGTATATGTGAGTGTGGCATTTGCTCGTTATATATACATATACAATATACATATATATAAATTGTATATATATTTATATATATACATATCTATAAACTTAAATATATTAATTTAAAGGCTCATGGATTAGTATGGCAAACATGCATATAAACCTACATACACAAACATTGATTATTGGTTAAGCGTTTGACTTGCAACCGGAAATTTAAAAGGCGATTGACTGTAGGGCGCTCATTTCAATAACTTTATTTTCTTTTTGTGCTGGAAACTTCTCTTTCTCTCTCTCTCTCTCTCCTCTCTCTCTCTCTCTCTCTCTCTTTCCTTTCCCTCTTTATCTTCTCCTGTTTTTCTATCTTTCTCTCTTTCTATATTTTTCTCTGTCTCTCTTTCTATCTTTCTATCTTCCTTTCTTTCTGTCGCTCTATCTTTCCATTTTTCCCTCTTTCTATATTTCTATCTTTCTCTCTGTCTCTTTTTCTATCTTTCTATCTTCCTTTTTTTCTATCTTTCTCTCTTTCTGTCTTTCTGTCTTTATAATAAGCAAGTTATTTTCATAACAACATTGTAGATGTATGTACAAATATATTAGATATATATACGTACGCAGAATAAGAACCATATATATCTTTAAGGTATATATTTATATATACATATATGCAATACAGTTTTATATATTTGCAAATATGATATATCATTTATAGCTTCGAAATCTCTCACGATCTGAAGTAAAGTATATAATCGTAATCATCAATCGAAAAGCTTCCATGTGAATTTTTCATTATTTTAAGTTCCCTGCAAGAAATCACTGCCTATTATAAATTGATTCTGTCATTGGTATCAGTGGCCTCATAAGCTACACAAATCACTGCAAAAACAACTCAGTTAACCCCAACGCCCCATCCCATCCCAGGCCATAAGCCTAGACGCTGTCTTCAGGGCCTTTTAACGATTGAGGTGATTAAGCGAATACTAAAAGATTCATAAAAATTTCTACTCGTTAAAGTAGATATATACATATAGATATAAATATAATTGTATATAGTTGTATATATTATATTTACAACCAGAACATCCACACAAGTGATACGATCAATATGCTATACGAGGTCGTGGGCTTTTTTCCTCTTTTCTCTGTACATATTTGAACTGTTTCTTCGATACTCGATCGAATGCTTTAAAGCAATTGAAATTTAACGTTTGCAGTTTTTCATAAATTTCTTTCAAACTTTCAGACAAACACCCTCGCAAAAATTTCAATGCGAAGCGAACATTTTTAAAAACTCTCCTAAACAACATTTGAACACACAGATCTTGGCAATTTGAATCCACGACTTCATATAACATACATTCACGAAATGTTATTTATTATAAATGCGTTTGGAAATATTTTTTCAATGAAAAATCAATCAAAAAAAAAAATTATATATATTATAAAATAGCCAATACAAAAAGGAAACTAAAAAAAAAAAAAAAAAAAAAAATCGAAAATTCATAGAATACCCTAAATAAAAAGCGCGAAAAAAAAATTTCTTAATATTGCAGGTGCTATTCATATGAATACATGATGCAGTTAAAGTAGTTTTAACTAAGTTCCTACTTATATTTGGAATTTCAACTGATAAATTAATATTGGCATATTGATGTTTAATTTATATTAGTTTCTCAAAGGCGGATTTATTGAAGTCAAACTTCTGGGATGGACCATGAAATCGCATGAAATTTCAATGATTTTTGCGGGAAGTTTTTTTTGTTTGAAATTTTTTTGTGTTCTTGCAATTTAATATATTCAAACAATTTTAATCCGCCTTTGTTTTGTTTTTTTTTTTTTTTTTTTTGTAAAAGAAAAAATTGAATAACTCGAAAAGAAAGTTGAAATTATCGAAAAATCTTTAAACTTAAACAAACAAACAAAAGAACAACAAAAATTGCCTTCAAGTTAAAGAAAAAAAAAAAAGGAAAAGAGTCTTATCAATAGCCGTGAGTTCAAAATGCTGCAGGAACTGATTAAAAGCAAATAAAATCATAATTGATACAGAGCAATGAAAAAGCCATTCTGATATATATTGTGACGAAACTTCAATATCCCCATTTTTGAAATGTCCTCTAAAGGACATAGAATTATCCCTTCGTAGCAGGGACGTGAACCGGGTGAAAAAATTTCCCGGTTCGGCGGTTCGAACCGTGTTTGAACTTTTGGATTGATTCGTCAAACCGGGTTTTGTGCTTCCTTGAACCGCGGTTTCGGTTCGGTTCATCGGTTCGGGATTTTCTCAAACTGAAAAAATATGTTAACACGTTTTTCCACTTCTAACGAAATTTTTTACCATTCAGGTTTAAAATTTGCACAATAAAAAGCTAATGGTGGGTTACCTCACTCATATTGGAGATGGTATCGATACTAATTTCATAAGAATATCGACTTTTTTTATTTTTGGCCTATGGGGGCCACTGTGCATGGTTGCAGGCAAAAATGAAATCCCGAACCTTAACAAAAAGACGTTCGGTTTTCGGTTCGGTTCAGACATTTGTAAAAAACTTTGGCTCGGTTCAATACCGGTTCGGTTCAAAACCGGCTCTGTTCAAAACCGGTTCAGATCAAAACCGGTTCGGATCAAACCCGGTTCGGTTAAAAACCGGTTCGGATTAAACCCGGTTCGGATTAAACCCGGTTCGGATTAAACCCGGTTCGGTTGAAACCGGTTCGGTTAAAAAACCGGTTCGGTTAAAAACCGGTTCGGTTAAAAACCGGTTCAGTTAAAAACCGGTTCGGTTAACAACCAGTTCGGTTAACAACCGGTTCGGTTAAAAACCGGTTCGGTTAAAAACCGGTTCGGTTAAAACCCGGTTCGGTTAAAATCCGGTTCGGTTAAAACCGGTTCGGTTAAAACCCGGTTCGGTTAAAACCCGGTTCACGTCCCTGCTTCTAAGAGCTATCACATATTTAAATTCTATGCCGGCCTTACATTTGCTGAAAAACGTAATGCAACGCTGCGGAAATAACTTTAAATTGCCAGTTCAAAACGGGGCGGAATTATTCCTTATGCCATAATTGGTATTATTATCTTACGGTTGGTAAGAATCTCACAAACAGATGGGCACTATGACCCAGTATGACCGGAATATAGAAATTGAAAAAATTATCACTCGATTGTGGTTGAACAGCCCAAATCTGAACATGCCAAAAAAAAAAAAATATATACATATTAGTGATGTAACGAATATTCGCATTCGCATTCGCATTCGCGAATATTCGCATATTTTTTCACATTCGCATTCGCATTCGCATTCGCAAAATGTTGCGAATATTTTGCGAATATATAATTAGCAGAAAATTGACCAAAAATGTAAACTTTAATCGATTTTTTAAATTTAAATTTAAATGCCAATATTTTAAAGAATTTTTTATGTGCTACCGTTACACAGATATTGCACTTAAAATCTGCTCTCTCGCACACACTTGTATTTTCAATTTTGCCGATCCCTGAATTAAACGCATTTGGAATGCCTTTAAGTTCCTTCACATAAATTTGCATACAAGAACGACCGTCTGAGGGCTGCTAAACGAAAAACGACAATAACATTGCGTATTGCGCAGGGGCGTTATGCTTGCACGAAATCGTCGGATTAGTTTTGTTGTTGTCATGTGACTGTTTTTTTTAACACTTTGAAATTTAACATCGAAATGTGTAATTTCTTTTACTTATGAATGAATTATTTTTTTCCAAAGTTGGTGCGCTATATAAATAAATGAATTGATTTGGTGATGTGTGCCAAATTTGAGATATAGATTCAAAAACTGAATATTCGCATTCGCATTCGCATTCGCGAATATGAGTAGGCATTCGCATTCGCATTCGCGAATGCTAAAATTTGACATTCGTTACATCACTAATACATATATTATATATTTTTCAACTAATCCATTGGAAACGAAATAACTACAGCTGTGTTCAATAAAACAGCAGTGTTTGCAATCAGTATACATATGTACATAAAGCTTCCGAATGAAGATACTGCTGTTAGGCATTGCTCTAATATTGCTCTAATACAATGACGTCACAATATACATCGTAAGCTTCTGCATAAGAGTGGCCAAAACGTGTTTATCTTAATGAAAATTTAATATTGAACAATTTCAAATTTCAAAATTTCAAATTTCAAATTTTTGAAATTAATACAGTTTTCAACGTTTTCAATTGCAACAGAATTGAATAAATTAGCTTGGAGTAGTTCAGTTCAGCTTTTTTTGTTTTTTCATATATATTTTGGGATATAAATTCTAATTTATTTATTTTATTTTTTATTTTTTTTATATATATGTATAAAAAGGTCTGAATGAAGAAGAAAAATTAATCGAAAAATTGCAAACGTACATTGGTTGTGTTGCTCTTAAATCACTTAGTAACTGTAGCTTTGCTAAAAATGCAATATTTAAAGAAAATGAATACTTATGCTTGTTTTTTGTTTTTTTTTTTTTCTTAAATCCATATTTAAGTTATGAAGCCGATGCACACCATTGTCCCTTAATCGTTTATGTTTTTATTTTGGACAAAATAAAAATAAAAACCAACAACTTACCCGTTTGGCATACAAGCACTTACAACAAAATGTTAAATTATTTAAAAAGATTGTGTTTTTTTTTTGGTGTTCTTGGTTTGAAAATTTCCCTTGAGGATTTACTTTCAAAAGTGCACACACTTATGGACCTGACTTTGTGTTACTGATATTGAGTGTGTGTATTGGATTTGACTAGACTGATTTTTTAATTAATTTTTTTTTTTTTTTTGAGATGCCTATTGCAAAACGGTCTTTAAATTCGAATTCAATTTTAAATTAATGAAATTATTTAAAATAACATCAGGGGGATTACTTAAAAATCTTTTTTTGAATTCTATATTTTGGAGAAAATAAATTTTTAATCTCTGCTTTTAATTTTGTTCAAAATTTGGTTTGGTTGGTTAATTTGTTAAACGAAAATGAAGAAAACCAAAAATCACGAATTTTTTTTATTTCCGTAACTTGGTCCGCTGTAGGAAATTTCCGAAATGAACAAAAATTTTGCTGCGCCCTTTGAAAGCACAAAATATTCACTAAGTTTCGTATCGTCATGTTGAGACATACAAAAGACTTTCAAACGAAATCTATTTATTATAATTAAATTAAGGTTTTTCATTGTCCATTTCTCTCTCTCTCTCTCTCTTTCCTCTGTCTGTCTGTCTGTCTATTTTCTATCGCTGGATTTCGTCACTTCCTATTCAAAAAACGAATTCTTATGTCATGTCAACGAGCGAACCGCTAGACATGTTATGTATGCAAACATTTTGAAGAAAGCTTTAAAAATCATCACCAGCACAGGAATTTTTTTCATTCGTCCTTGGCTTAGCATTCAGCTTAATATATGTATGTACCTATGTTTTTGTAGTTTTGGTTCCTTAAAGCAGAGCAAGAAATGCGCCCGTGAAGTATTATTTTACCTAATGAATCAATAAAGAGAAACCTTTTAAAAGTCAATGTCAATTCTTGCACCCCGATGATACATTTGAAACGCGACGACGCAATCATTTGTGCGGCTTTTCAAGTGCAGCTGAAATTCAATTTTCAACTGTTCACACCCCAGCGGGAAATGTCCCGCGGAGATCCCCGATGATGTCCTAGTGACTTCGGAGCCGGAATGCATGCTATTTCCGGTGACACTTTGTATGACATTTACACAGGAGCTGACAGGGATTTCAGCGGTGACATTATCACCGGGAGATTAGAAAATGTCACTGGTCATGCTAGGGGATGCGATTGCGAAAAAAGGATTTGAGAGCAGCAACATTGCTCTTTTCTCTCTAAATGTCAATTTATAGAAACCAGTTTGATGATAACTCTCTTCTTTGCCTTCTCTTTGGATATTTCGCAATATTTAAAAAATCTATTTTTAACAATTTTTGTTCGCCTCAGCCAGGGATCGAACCCGTGATCTTCGGATTCTGAGTCGAGCACTCATCCCCTACGCCACTTCATGCTAACGTTCAACTGACGCTAGAACCTTATCTAAGATTTCAATAGCCAATGAGAGTCAAGCACATGAACAGCATCCCTCCACGATGACATGTCCTCCAAGATGTCACACATGACAATGTCACCTATGTATATGTCATCGATGACATCACTGATGTCATTGTCATGCAGGAGATAATTTCCCGCTGGGACTGTTCGTCTGTATTCGCATTTATGCACTGATATGGCGTTGTATGGAAACACAGCGACATGGGCTTCATACTAAAGAAACAAAATAACTGCTATTTTTCCAAGGAAACTATTTTTTCAAAGGACACAATACGATCCTCCATTCTTCACCCCACTGACTTTTCTTGGCATACTTATCAACATATAATTGTATTCAGACATTGGTATGTCGTTCAAACTATTGAATAAGATATGTCTGTATATATAACCAAGTTAGTCAAAAACGAATGCAAGGAACAAAATATTGTTCTAGAAGCTAATTCATTGTTATACTATTCGTAATAAATGGAGCTATAAGAGCAAAGCTTTTCAAAAAAATGAAAAAAGAAAGGGAACTACGATTTAAAAAATTTTTTTTTTTAATAACACAATTGAAGACCTTCTATAGAAGTTCAAAAAATAGAGCGGAACAGAAAATTCTTTGGACTCAACCGTTGAATGTGCAAGAAGAAAATTTCAAAAAAACCAAACAAAAATTAAATAAAATAATTTCAAAATATTTATTGCTGAAAAACATAACGAACCAACCAACCAAAACTACAGAACGCTACATACGTATATGTATGCATAATTTCCATTTGACTGTCATCAATCTAAGATCTAACTAAATTGGTTCGCATCGGGTTACTTAAATTAAGTATGTAAGTAAATAATTCAAACTACCAGCCACTAATTCATTCAATTATATCTCTTTTTCAAAAATCATTTCCCAATTTCAATTCTAAGTTTCTTTTGCTATCATAAGAAATTCAATTTGATTCAATCGCTTCAGTCGTTTGTGTGTTATATTTAAAAAAATTTTTTAATTTTTTAATTTTTTCCAAATTTTTTCCAAATTTTTTTTTTTGATTGTTTCTTCTTTGGCTCGGAATGTTTATGAAATGGACTTTTTATTAAGATACACACCAATTTTGCTATACGAGATTTTCTTGAAATTCGTTTAACTGGCAATGAATGTGGCATTTGCATACAAAAAGCCTTTGGAAAATCAAAATTTTATAGGTGTAATGAAAAATAAACGATATATGAAAATAAAAGTATATATATATATGTATGTATTTTTTTATTTTTTTTTTCATACATTTAACGCAAATAATAAAAAAAAAACTAAATACGTGGTAGATAATTCCAAAAGGTTTTAAATCAAACATAAATTTTAAGACTGTCTTTTTCATAAATAATTATTTGTCTGTTTCTTTTCTGCAAGATCTCATGAAGTGATTTGATCACATAACACATAAATACATAAAACTAAACGGGTAGGTAAATATATATACTATGTATATATTTACTACTTTTATAGACAAAAAAAAAAAAAGCGGAGCTTTAAAGACACTCACCAATAGTTGAAATGGTTGAAACCCTCTCAAATGTCGACTCCGTAGTCGAATGTAGTGTCCTAACAGTATCGGCGAGATGATCTTAAAACGATTTAAGAAATATTTTCAATTTTTTAATGATTTTTGTGCACTCGGCGCATTTTCGTCTACATATGTACATTAAGGTGGATCGTTTTGTTCGACAATCAGCTCTATCTCCTCTTTTGTTCATATTAGTTATGGATTCAATTACCGAAGACCTACAAATATCACCTCCCTGGACGTTACTATATGCAGATGACGTTCTTCTTGCCTCAACCAATAAAAACAACTTACATCAACAAGTACAAGACTGGCATGATAGATTATCTATGTTTGGACTACGTTTGAATGTCGGGAAAACAGAATACATGACAACAGACAATTGCGAAGCAGGGACCATCAAAATAAATAACACTGACCTACCAAGGACGGAAAAATTTAAATATTATATCTTGGGTCGACACTTTCTGCTGACGGGACGATCACTCGCGAAGTTACTGAGAGATTTAACGCCGCTTGGCTTAAGTGTGGCGTTCAACGACTGGTGTTATGTGCGATAAAAAGATAAGCGACCGCTTAAAATCCAAAATTTACCGCACAGTCATCAGGCCAGTCGATCTTTATAGTACCGAATGTCTACCAGCAACGAAAGTAACAGAAAGAAAGGTTAGTGTTATGGAAACAAAGATGCTTCGCTGGATATCCGGACTCACTCGTCTTGATCATGTCCCAAAACGTAGACATCCGTAGACGCTATGGAGTTGCGCCAATTATTGGGAAAATGCGAGAAGCAAGGCTACGCTGGTATGGACACGTCCTGAGAGCAAATGAGGAGACTTTGGCAAAGAAAGGCTACGCACTGGAAATTCAAGGTTGCAGAAAACGGGGGCGTCCGAAACAGCGCTGGATGGACACAATAAAATGGGACCTAGAGGCTGTAGGACTTACCTCGGATGGTGCAACCGATAGAACAAAATGGAGGAACTGGTCGCGTTTTGCGGACCCCGGGATAGACCGGGATAGTTAAGCACGCAAGAAAAAGAAGTTTTGTTCGACAAAAAAAATAGAAATTGCCCTAGTGAATTAAGAATCTACATTTTTTTTTTTTTTTGGAGAAAGAATGCCCATTGAACCATAATAATAATATGGAGCGTGAATCTGCCCAAATGCTAGCACTGCGGCCCAGATGACCTATTGCGCCAAGATTTACTATTTTTATGAAAAGCCCCTCATAGCTCTCCTAATAAAGTCCAGAATCGCCTCTGGAGAAGAATTTGTCCTAATGACAGAAATTCCAAATGGAATACATTTCTTTTGTGATGTACTAAGGCAGGACATTCGCAAAGAATGTGCAAAGTTGTTTCCTCGTCTTCGAGTCATAATCTGCATTCCGAATTATCGGAAAGGCGGAGTTTGTGCATGTGATACTTAAGCCCAAAATGGCCAGTAAGAAAACCCGTAAGCAATCTTATGCTATCTTTTGAAAGCCTTCTTGTGCCTGATCCATATATACCTGCACCAGTCCCGTTATCCATTTTTGATCCATCGGTGTACCAAATCAAGCATTTGGGTATTGAACCATAGGTCAAACCCGAACTTTTTCCTTCCGCTTTTCAAAAAGAAGGCACATCTTAAATATGCCTGAAAGCATGTTGCAAATTATTGAAATTTCTACCTAATCAAAAATGTTTTTACATTGAATTTTTCTTATTTTGATTCTTAGCATAATTTTAGGCATGAGAAATAATAAAATTTTGCTTGAAAAATCATCATAAATTGGCCATTTTTAGATAGTTATTAAATAAAATATAAAATTTTTTCAACTGCCCGAGTTTTGAGGGACGTTGAAGTGATTATTTCTCTGCTTTTTGAGATGTTTTCATCAACAATGATGACCAAGATAAGTCGAATATGGCATGAAAAACCTTTATTTGCAAAAGCGGAAGGTTAAAACTCACATTTGATCTATAGGTTCTTCGGCATAATTATTAAGTATGGGCAACAGAATTATATTCTGCTAGGGAAATTGGAGGTTAAAAAATCGATCCACCTTAATGTACATACATGCATACATAATACAACATTATGATTTAATGTTTTTGAAACTAAAATTACCTTTTTGCTCGGGAGCAGAACGCAATGGCTCTTCCTCGGTTCTTTCACTTTTAGTATCAATTGGAGTTGGCGGAGGCGTTTGTGAATGCGGTATATCTGACTCTGAAGACCAAAATAGCGAGGGTGCAAAAAAAAAATATATATAGGGAGAAAGAGAAAGAATTTTACATAATTTCAAAACAAAAATATTAAGGAAAAATTATGAGTATTACCTTTCATCTTCACTTCATCGCTGATTTCAATTAGTCCTTCACTCATTTTCTTCGTTATGCTATCTTGAACTGATTTACAAAACTCTGCATCGGTTAAGGACTTGCGAGGTTCAATCGATATGGGAACCGATAATTCGTCATCAGCTCTAGTTTCTTCCTCAATTTTTGTCGGCAATTGTGAACGTTTTTCCATTCCCAAGAAGTCTTCAGTCGTTTTAATGGCATCTAATGGAGGTTTCTGTACTGCGGTAGTCGTAGCAACAGCAGCAGATATAGCAGTTTTCGGATCACGGCTAACAATGGCATCATCTTCAGTAGGTTTCATCGACTTTTCCATTACCTTCTTATTGTCCTTTTCTTCCATTGGCAATGTTGACATTTTGCTAATTGTATCTGTATGCGAGGACTTAAAGGAGAATTTATTTTCAAATTTATCATCGGGTAATGATGACTGCATTAAGTCAACTTCTTTGATTGGAGCGGCCATTTCGATACCATCTTCAGCTCGTCGGATTTCAGTTGTAGTCGTCTCTTTAATATGAGACCGCATAGAGTCGACTAGATCGACGTCTATTTTCGTCTTTTCGTCTTTCCTTAGAATGGGCAATTGGGATTGCTGTTCGAAATTCAAGAAATCATGTGTCATCCTAATGGAATCAAGAGGCGCTGTTGTTGCGAATTCAACATCAACTATTTTAGGATCTTTAGAAGTGGTCGTTTCGATTGAATCCTTTGCAAGCGTTTGTATTTTTGTCGATTTATCTTCTTTGGAGAGGTCCACTTTGCTGGACGCATCCGTTGAGGGTTTTGGAATTTCTGCTGTCAAAGCAGTTGGTTTAAGTTGTGTTTGTTGCTCAATGGCAATAAAATCATGCGTTAGCTTCCTGGCATCAACCGATGTAATTGTTGGTATTTTTGTAGGTATCTTAGAGCTGATTTCTACTCCAGTGGATGACTGTTGTTTGCACTTTTTGGGGTTTCCGGCTTTTGTGCCGCAACCACTTCACGTTCGAATCCAGTAAGTGTTGCTGCTGTTGGTGCCATTGTTGCGGTTACAGTCTTAGCAAGACTCTCTGTTTCTTTCGCAGTCGTAGTTGTACTCGGTTTCGATGGAACAGGTAATTGGGATTTTTGTTCTGTAGCAAGAAAACCGGAAGTTAGCTTTTTCACCTCGGTTGTTGTCATCTTTGGACTATCGTCTTTAGCTGTGATATCGCTATCTATTGCAGCTTTCGGAACTGTCGTTGGGACAATCTCAGTTAAGGATTTTCGATGTTCAATTGTTGGAACGGCTGTCATTATCTCAGTTGTTGCTATGACTAAATCATCGGTGATTTTATGATCTCTTGGCTGTGGTATTTCTACGAATGGCTGTAATTTTTGTTCCATACTAAGGAAATCATCAGTTAGGGTTCGCATTTCGGAATCTGTTTGCTTTTTGCCCATTGCTAATGCATTTTCTGCATCTGAAGTTTTTCTTGGCGCTGCCGATGGAGCTGGAGCTGGAGCTGGAGCTGTCGTTGTCGTTGTTATTGTTGTGGTTGTAGTCTTCATTTGTTGTTGTTGTTGCTGTTGTTCCGTTTGTTCCACAACTCGTTTTGGAATTTTCGATATCGGTCCTTTGTGTTCCGTGCCATGGAATTCATATTTAACTTGTTTCGCCTCAAAATCAGCAATTTTCTCATCAATTTTCGATTCGACTTTTTCAATTTTCTTCACATCAATTGGCTTTGGTAGGGCCGAGTCCTTAAGAGTCTTAATTGTTTCACTAACCTTAACCGATTCCGACACTCTATGGTCTTTAGCTAAATCGATTGGTTTGTCATCGCTCGAAGAGCTAGTCGATTCGAACGATGAAACGATGGATCCAACTTTTTTGCTAATTTTTTCAGTTGTGATCGTTTCGGTGGTAGTCTTTTCCATTACATTTTCGGTATGCTCAACTTTTTCCTTTTCCTTCCCTTTCTCTCTTTCTTTCTCCTTTTCTTTTTCTTGTTCCTTCTCTTTCTCTTTTTCTTTTACTTTCTCCTTTTCTTTCTCCTTTTCTTTTTCCTTTTCCTTTTCTTTTTCCTTCTCTTTCACTTCCTCTACAAATTTTTCCTTTATTGAATGAACCGGTAATTGTGCCTTCTTCTCAGCATTGATGAAATCATCAGTTATTTGCCTTGTCTCTTTTGCGGTTGACTTCTCGAATGATGTTATATCTTGAACGATTTTCAAATTATCAACATCGCCAGAAGTTTTTAAGAGTTCGGACATAGCTTGTTCTTCCTCTTCTTCAGAGCTACGACCGGATGTTTTCAGCTTATGCGTCAGCTCCTTATCGAAATCGCTTTTACTCACTTCGACCGCATCCATTTTGCCCATTTTCATTTTAATAACCTGTTCTGGCACAACGGTTGACTTAACTATATTATCCGTTGGTAGTTGCATCATTATCTCCGATTCATGTATGGCCTTCTTGTCTTCAATAAGGCTCTTACGCTTAATTTCCGTTATCTCTTTGGTGATTTCCTTTTTCTGAGAGGATGCTGGTATTTGACGTTCAATCGATAAACGTTTGACGATTTTCTCACGTCTTTCGGCGACCGTGCGCTTTGCTGTCTCTTCATCGGATTCGGACTCTTCGATTTCCTTCTCTTCGGCGGAATACTTTATCTCCTCACGTTCGTGAATTTGCTGTATCCGTTTACCTAGATGCGCAATATATGTATATATTTAATATAATATATATATATGTATATCATTTAAATGCAATAAAAAAAAAAATATGTATACTCAATTCACTTACTTTCTTGTCGGACAAGCTCTTCAACGGATTCGGAATTCTTCATAATATCTGTATCATCGAAGTCGTGTGAATGCGATAGACGTCCGCTCTTGCATTTCTTCATAATATCCTCTCGGCCGATACTCTTTAGAGCAGCTTCCAGCGCTTGAATATCATAATTTGATTTATCCTTATAGAGACGTATCATACTTTGCGCTTGTCTGGCAATACTATCCGTATGCTGATTTATGATTTCATCAATCTCTTCGGTACTTATGCCGATTACCGGTGCCAACTGTATCCAATCCTTTCCCAATAAATTCGATAGATCTACAATGCGAATATCGCCGATATAATGATCATTTTGATGTTTACTCATGCTAAATAACGATGAACGATATGAGCTCGTGATCTTATCCGAAAAGGCTGTCATCGTGTCGGGTATGACAGCTTCCGGTAGGACAATATTTAAAATGCATATTGGATGCTGCGGTGGTTCGCCTTTCGCAATTTTCGGCTCTTTCATAAATAACGTTCGTCCAACAATATCGGCATGTTGATCCTTTACGCGCACCGTAAATGGCAGGCGATTCTCACGGAATGCCTTAAATGGTAATTGCAATTGTTCGCCGGATTTTGTGACCGGCACCAGATTTCCAGCCATTTCGATAAATTGCGGTTTACCCTCAAGGACTTCAACATTACGACTCTTCGCGACCTCGGTAAAGAGTTCCATTTTCTCTAAAGTCTTATCCTCACGATCGTCGGTCATACAGAAAACTCGTAATCGTGCTTCGTACGGCTCGATCTTCTTCGCAAACACAACGAATTTCGCCATAAATGGAACGTGTATGACTTCCCTAAAATGACATCGAATCGAAATGGATCGAATTAAGCGAAATGGATTTAATATCTAACTAGCAAACTAACTAACTAACTGCATAACTGAACTTACTTGTAGAGTTCGGTGGCCATTTTTGTTGCTTCGGATATATTTCGACAGTCCATTAACCAAAATCTGGCCGAAACTGTTGTTGTAAAGGACACACAATCGTTGACGAAAGTAAGCGGTGTTGAGCCTGTAACATCCTCCCACTGAGCACGCGATGGACCACCTTCGTTTGATGTGATAATAATAAAATGTTTTTAATCCAAAATGCTTTCAATACTTGGTAGCATTTTAAATATAATCGATTCTTTGCATTATGCCTTTGTTTTTATACCCAGCGTAAGCAGGGTATACTAGTTTTTTTTTAAATAATTTTTTTCTTCAAATATAATAACTGTCTGAGAATATTACAAAATGAAAATTAATGGGAGACCCAGCTAGCATTTTTTTTTTTTATTTTTGGTCACAAACGACGATTTTTCGAGTCGCCTTTCTCATAAGTATAATCAAACATACGCTCGTTTTCTGATCTGGTTGGGAGGAAAAAAGAACTTTTGCCGCGACTCTCCCTGAAGAGTTATATTTGATACCATTTGCGAGTCGTTTTCGAGTCATATTTGCGATCATTCCTTTTAAAAAAATAAATAAATAAAAAAAATAATAAAAATAATTTAAAATAATAAATTAAAAAATAAATAATTAAAAAAAATAAAAAGGTATATAAATAAATAAAAATAAAAAATATTTAAAAAAATAAAATTAAAAAATTTTTAAAAAATCAAAATAAATTTAAAAAAATAAATAAAAAAACATAAATAAGAAATAATATTTAAAAAAAATAAATTTTAAAAAAAAATAAAATAAAAAAATATTTAACAAATAAAATAAAAAATAAATAACAAAAATAAATAAATAAATAAAAAAATATTTAATAAATTAAATAAAAAAAATTTAAAAAAAATATTAGTAAATAAAAAAACATATAAATAAATAAAAATAAAAAATATTTAAAAAATAAAATTAAAAAAATTTAAAATAAAATAAAATAAATTAAAAAAAAAATAAATAAAAAATAATATAAAAAAAAAATAAAAAATATTAAAAAAAAAAAATTAAAAAATAACAAAATAAATTTTAAAAAAAATGATTTAAAAAAAAATAAATAAAAATAAAAAATATTTAAAAAATTGAATAAGTAAATAAAATAAAAAAAATTTAAAAAACAAAATAAATTAAAAAAAAGTTAATAAATTAAAAATAATAAAAATATTAAGTATAAAAAAATAAAATAAATAACAAAAAAAAATAAAAAAATTATATATATTAATAATTAATAAAAATAAAAAAAAAATTATTTAAAAAAAATAATATAATAAATAATAAAATAATAAAATAAAAATAAAAATAATTTAAAAAAAAATTAAATAAAAAAATTAAAAAAACAAATAAATTAAAAATAAATAAATAAAAATAATTTTAAAAAATAAATAAATAGAAAAATATATAGGATATAAATAAAAATAAAAAATATTTAAAAAAATAAAATTAAAAAAAAAAAACAAAATAAATTAAACAAAAAATAAATAAAAAATAATATTAAAAAAATAAAATAAAAAAATAAATAAAAATAAAAATATTTTTAAAAAAATAAAATTAAAAAATAAAATAAATTTAAAAAAAAACAAAAATAATTTTAAAAAATTTAAATAAAAACATAAATAAAAATAAAAAATATTTAAAAAAATAAAATAAGTAAATAAAATAAAAAAAAATTTAAAAAACAAAATAAGTTAAAAAAAAGTTAATAAATAAAAAATATATAAAATAATAAGTATAAAGAAAATAAAATAAAAATAAATAACAAAAATAAATTAAAAAATATTTTAAAATATAAATAAATAAAATAAAAAAAATTTTTTTTTAAATTATTAATAAATAAAAACTAATAATGGCTGATAACCTGTCGTAAAGGTTAGTGCCTTAGATCTAAGTTGTAGTCATAATTGTATTACGATAAAAAATAATACATAAAAATTATTGATATAAGTGTACAATAAGAATTTTTATTAATATAATTTCAATTGGTTTTTTTCGGAATTTTTTGGAATTGCCTCAAACTTGCCGACCAAAAAACCCGCCCTATAAGACTGTTTTTTTTTTGTTTTTGTTTTTTTGTTTATTGTAAATGTTTTCGCTTTGCGGCTTATTATTTCTTGCTTTTGAATCTCTATGTGGGATTTGAACCTTGGAACGCTCATTTTTTTAGTCATGTGCTCATCAATCGACAACTGAGTTTTCCAAATCAGAAATAAGGGTTTTTTTTCGTTTATAAGTCTAAAAGCAAATAAATTTTAATTTTTTAATTCCATTGAAATCACTGCTGAGCCTTATGAGTGAAATATCACATATGAATAGCCTGAATAATCACATTTCAATCCCCTGCGAGATCGCGCATGTGATCGATCACTTTTTGATCATCCAGGGGGCTCGAAAAAGACTCGTGAATGAGACTTCTGATAAAACATCAAGTCATCCAAATGCTAGCTGGGGGAACGACTAAGGAACAAAATGAACTTGAAACGAAAATATAGTGTTGGATTTTATAAGAAAATTGAAAAAGCAAATCTGAACTCAACGTTATTTAAGCAAATCATTAACAAAATTCAGCAAGACCTATGAATGTAAGTGAAGATTCATAAAAATTGAACTAACATTCTACGAACAAATTTTGAACTTTGAGATTTGAGATTGTTCTGTTGTGAGCTCGGCAAAGTTTCTTTGTTTGCTCTCCAGCCATAGTGAGAGAATAAAAAACCCAAAATTAAACTCATCGAATAAAATAAAAATAATTTGAAATGATATGGTTTTCAAGAGCAAGTACGGATAGGGGTGTTCAAGCCGATTGCAATAGCTTGTGCGATCGATTATCGATAAATTTTGCGCACATATTGATTTCTTCCGATACAGTCAACCAGATGCTGGCACCTAACTACATACATGCAATCGTACCAGCATGCAATTCAATCTAATTTCAATTTATTCAAAATTAAAGCAATAGGCGCACTAAGACGACAGGGTCTTCTATGAAGCCGAACAACAAAAGAATTCATCAAAAGAACAATTAATTTACTTAACATGAATTAAATTTACATTACTAAGGCAAACGATTAAGAAAGCAACTAAAACGGGTATTCTATTCTATGATTACTAAAAAAAAAAAAAAACCCATTGCACTATACGCTTAAATCTAAAGCGATTTAAAATATTGCGGACATGTATCGGCAAGGCGTTCCAAGTGCGGATGGTCTCATACATATGTATATCTGGGTATATTAAGCTGATTATTTCTAATCGATCAGCAGAACCTTAGTTTATCATGAAGACTATAGGGGGACATTTGTCATAAATTGATTTGTGCAAATAGACCACAGTTTAATATTTAAGGTGGTCTATAAAAATCAAAGCAAATATTCCCCGGCTTCCTATATGATATATGATCATTAGTTAGATCATTAGACTGAGAGTTTATGCATGGAAACCGAGTCCAATCCTAGGCAACCATGAAAAATTAATTTATTTAACCGGATACTTTCGGATTTCGGTAGGCACACAAATGATCACCACAGATCATACTAGAATTTAGAGTATACCCACGCTAGTAGGCCTTACGTAGAGTTTTAAGCTGAGTAGTTTTGATGAAGATGGGATTGGATCTTCATCTTAGTTTATCCTACTTTTTGATAAAGGTAGAACTTTATACTTTGAAGAACTAGTTCTCAAATCATTAATTTTACTTCAGTGTACCAGTGGTTCAAGGACCCCCGTTGGCCCAGCCTGCCAAAAAAATGTTAGCTCGTAGCTCAGGTCGACATAAAAATGGAAAAAAAAATATATCATTTACGATGATAGTGAATAAGAAAGGTTCAAATCCAAGCGTAATGCTTTGCGAGAATATCGAACGGATATGAGGGAAAGAAGAGAGATTAGATGCAACTTTGACCCGCTGCATTGTGCCAAATAAATAGGATCACAAAGCAAGAGATGGTGGTTAAAACTTCGAAAATCCTTCAAGAGATTAAAAAAGAGGCATAGAAACTCGAGTTCCATCCATCATCATAAGACCCACAAACGTCGTCCGAAACTGTCATAACAGTGTCGAGCTTTCCAGACTGGTTAGGATTCAAAAGGCAATTACCAACAATATGTTCACATTGATTCGTCTGGACATCGGATTTTCACAGACTTTAGATGGGAAAGGAGAAATATTTATGGGTCTGAAATCCCACCGAAACCACAGTACCCCATTTCCCAACTGGTAGGAAATTCAGATGTTGTAAAACCGAAGGTATCTCTAACTATTACGTCAATTTGCTGGTGCAGTGTTTCATTTCATATTCGATATTTTTAAACGAAAAAGCCCATGATCTGAGCTTTTCAGTTTCTGCAACCCCCGGTATAGGTTTATAGAATTTCAGGATTTTTCTCCGTAATAGTTTTTCTTTTAAATTCATGATGATATTTGATATTTCTGATTGGACAATTTTTTTCTTCAATTTGGTGATATTAATAAGGCACTACAACAGTCTGGCAGAAGTTCCCTGGTAGAACCATCATGAAAGGTTGTGGTACAGTGGCTCCACAAGCCCAGTACACGGCGCTGTCATGCTAGTGTGGTGCATAGACATTTTTAGTTCACTTTCAAATGATTTCCGATGATCGGATGATTTTTTCTAAAGCGATTTTCTGTTTGAGTTTCGTTTAGGTTTCATCGTTGACCCTGCTTCTACAATATGCGATGAATTCACGCTACAAAGATTTCGTGAAGCGGTCGACGAAGACCGCTCTCTCTCTCTCTCTCCTCTCTCTCTCTCTCTCTCTTTCCTCGGACATTGTTCCGTCGTAAAATAAAATGTGTTCTTTGACTAATGTAGATCAGTATTCGCCGCGAGGAAACCGGCTTAGGTTACAGGATTGGCTTACGTGCGGACCCTATTCAAGTGTCCACCAGCTGATCGGGTATTGGATAAAATTGGTTGTACTGAAAACTTTAGCTGAATGCATGACGGCATGACCATATGACCTATCAACATATATTTCTGCTGTATTATATTTATATATTTTAATAACTATTTATATATCAAAAACTATATCTTAAATATAAAGTAAACATAGCACAGCGAGGACCGCGAAGCGCACCAGAACGCGGTGTGGTGTTCTATTAAGGTGTTTAATAGCCCCGAAGCTCGATCAAGATGCGCTAATATTGCGTTAGCAGCGCCCTCTTTGCGTTTTACTGGGTAGGTACGCATTTGAGTGTCGTGGTGAACATCCCGATAATTCATCAC